>VXBJ01000603.1:33795-147156 GCA_013400055.1 Nycticryphes semicollaris
CCCCGAGTAAAGTGTCATTCGAGGGGCCGTGACTCCCACGGAGGCGTGGGGCCAGCACCTTTCCACGGTCCGGTTCAGGACTCCTACAAGAGGCCCTTTCCGCGCCAGAGGAGCCAGATAGGTCACAGATAGAGACATAAAGTTAGGGATCACGCGTGTGCGCACATACGCATGTCAGGTGGATCGGGTATTGGTTGTTTGGGGTTTTTTATTATTATTTTTATTATTATTTTTATTCTTTTTTCCCCTCGCCTTTTTCACCCTCCGTGAATCTTGCCAAATTGGCAATTACTCCAACGGACAAAACCTTCAAATATCTGGACACTTCTCAGCCAAACGGTATCAAAACGGAAAACTCAAATCAAGGGAACTTCCCCGACCGCTTCAGGACGGCAGCGCGCAGCGCTAATGAAAGGCGAACGTTGTCGGGGGAGGGGGGGCGAAATTCTTTGATCTCCACCAAGTTTGCTGAAGCAATCATTCAAAGTAAAATTGGATAAACAGCTAAATACGGTCGGTGGCTCCAGAGCATTTCAGATCGCATTCAAAAGCTAAGGTTTTCGCAGCATATTACAGGATTTTCCAGTGACCTGTTTTATGGGAGTTTAAGAAGAGACTTAGCGTTCAGAGAAGGGCGATCGCCTTCTCGTTTGGCAGATGCGAAGCGGCGTTTAAAACTGACGACGGATCCCATCCCACTTGACTCGGGAAAGGGAAGCGACAATTGTGCTCTAAAGCAGAAAACAGTGACTACGCCTGATTACCGGGGGCTGAGCAGAGGCCGGGGGAGTGAATCAATAGCCTTAACGTGTTTAGAGGCGGTTACCGCTCACAAGGGGCGCGGACATCCTACCCGCCCTCCCGCACACCCACTCTCCTGCTGTTGAAACCCCAGGAAAATGAAATTGCTGCCCGTTCTTCTGATGGAGAGGGCATTTCCTCGCCCCTGGGACCAGCAAGGCTCAGCGGTGTAACTCCAACCTTGTTAAGAAAGACTCGCCCTGCTGTCCCGTCCTAGTCCCCAACCTGTCCCGTCCCCAACCCGAGCAGGGGCCGGGGCCCGGCCCTATTCGCCTGTCCCCAACCCGCCACCTCCCCGACGGCCCTAAACCACCGGTGTTTTTAGGGACACTCCACACTCGGCGATCTGAGGATTTATGGATGGCAATTAAAGTTTTATGAATTGCAGCTGAGGCTGGTTATGGAGCTATTTGAATGTGATTAGAATTCAATTAGAAAGTGTTTACCGGCCGGCGGGGCTCCGGAGTGTAAACAGACAGCTATTCCAGCAATGCGCTAATCCCGCGTCTTGTGACAACAATTAGGGACTCGCGGGGTTTAGGCGGGTCAGCTCCCACCTCACCTACGTTTTTTTTTTTTTTTTTTCCCAAAAAAACTGCTGCCGAAGGCTGAGCCGAGGCCCCGGAGTCCCGGGTAGCGACAGGACCCCGGAGCGCTGCCCGCTCCGCCGCCGGGGCGCTGGGGACCGCGGGCCCCGGGATGCGACGGTGTCCCCCGAGCCCCGGGGAGTATGTGTGTGGGGGCTCTGCCTCCTGAGCTCCGGTGAGGCCGGTCAGATTTCGATCACGGCGCCCAGGCGTGGGATTTTGCCTTGTTCTCTCCGTTTAAAACACGGTTCATCCGGCGGAGATTTGAATTCATCTTTGCGTTTTCTTTCTTTTTGATTTTATTTTCCTTTATGAGAGGCTCTTCTGAAAAAAAAAAAAAAAGGCAATAATGAAAACAACCCCATCATCGATGTCAGTAGAAAAAAAATATGTCTACAGTGATAGGGTGGATCTAGGGAGGAGGCTGTCGTAAGGGAAGGCAGACAGAGCAAGAGTCGGATCAAAACTGCAATTTGTAATTGTTATAATAAACCAAGTGCGGTGATAAAAGAGAGGAGGGGAAAAAAAAATAAAAACCACAAAGCAAAACCCACCCCTGAAAGCCAGAGGAAGAAAAGAAGTCATTTGAAAGCAAAGATATCCCAAACCAGGCGGAATGATGTAAGGCGTGCGCCCACATCACATCGGCCTCGTTACAATTTTATTTTTCAATAATTCTGTCCGATAAAATTTCATTGTCCATTAAGTAATCCCCGAAATGAGAGCTCTTATGAGCCTATAATGAGCTCTAATTGCTACGACTGGGAGAGCCACGTGGAAGGATTTAGAAGGTATTAAGCAGTTGGGTACAGAGCACAGGCTGTTACCTAGCCATTACTTTCATAATTCAAGGAGAAAATTAGTCCTTTTAAGGGAAAATCCTTTGATTCCCTTCATTCTGCTCGGGGTGACAGAGTATAGCTTTGTCTGCCTTTAGTTCAAGACAGTGTAACAAATGAGAATGTAACGAAATTGCCCCCTTTTGAAAGTGGAGCAGTTCAAAAAAGAACATCAGAGCCGCTCCCCTGGTCCGCCGAGCGCAGGACTGGGTGCTGGTCCCTCTTTTCTTCCAGATGTCTCTAACACCTTTATGTAGAAGAGATTCACGGCTTAAATGACAAAAGCAAGCCTTTCCCTTCCCTCCCCCAACCCCCGCAGCTCCCGGCAGAAGAAAAAGCCCTGCCCGCCCGCAGAAAGCATCTCCGCCGGAGTTCACGGGAGGAGCTGCCTCCGTGGAAAACGCAACCCAGCCCGGGGACGCTGGGTATCGACCAGCAAAAAAACCAAAACACCCCAACCTCCCCAAAAAACCACCAAAACACCCTCTACAGATCGGCCGTGGTCGCAAACATCCATGGAGAGGGACTTTTTGTCAGGGGGTGTAGTGATAGGACGAGGGGTAATGGTTTTAAATCGAAAGAGGGGAGATTTAGATTAGATACCATAAAGAAATTCTTTACTGTGAGGGTGGTGAGACACTGGAACAGGTTGCCCAGAGAAGCTGTGGATGCCCCGTCCCTGGAGGTGTTCAAGGCCAGGCTGGATGGGGCTTTGAGCAACCTGGTCTGGTGGGAGGTGTCCCTGCCCATGGCAGGGGGGTTGGAACTCGATGATCTTTAAGGTCCCTTCCAACTCTAACCGTTCTATGATTCTACGATCCCGGCGGGATGAGATGCGGTGCGGCTGGGTAGGACGCGCCCCCGGGCTGGGACAGTCCCCAGGAGGGAAAGCCCCCCCCCTCAAAATAAAGCCCTGCGTGGGTAAGCGAGGGGCCGCAGGCTCCTGCGCTGTTAATCGCATTTATTCGCTAATCTAACATTGATTTCCTATTAGTTTCCAAAGCGATCGGCGATCTCGAAGGAGGGTTTTGTGAAGCGAAGGCAAGCAAAAGACAGGACTTGCCCCCAGCTCCCATTAAGGGGGTCATTATAAAAGCGTGAACAAGTCTATTAATGTTTTATTGAAAGCGCATCGTTAACTTGTATCCATCCTTTTCTGAAAGTGGCATTGTGATATTGCTGTCTGTGGCACATCTTACCCAATATAGCCCGAGATTTCTCCATTATCTGTAACCAAGCAACACTTTCTGAATACCAAAAATTGAAAAGAACCGCTTAGTCTTCAAGAAAGTCCTCAATAATAGTGGAAAAGAACAAAGATCCAGGAGACAACAAAATGCCACAGGGGTGACTTTTCATGAGCAATTATCTCTCATTAATCAGAAGAACAGCTGCAATATTAATTTCCTCTCTTTCTTCCTCTCTTTTCACAGTCCCCAACATTTGAATAATCATAAATTTTGATTTCATGGAGCCGCAACATTGCCAGCGCCTTCGAGACACAAGCTACCTAGGCAGGGCGCACGCTTTGCACATAGCTCTTATTTTAAGGCTGCCAAAGAAAGTAAAAAGAAAAGAAAAGAGAGGAAAAGTTTGGGCTGGGCTGCTTTGCACCCCCCACCCCCTTTTTTTTTTTTTTTTTTTGCCTCAGAGGAAGGATTAAACCAGCAGCCCCTTCCCTCCACCCCTGCCTCTTTCACTCCTGGAAAGGAAAGGGCGAATGTACCGGGGTTGTCTGTGGCTTGCTTAAAGCGTGGGAGTTTCAACAACCTCGCTGTCCATTTAACTTCCAAACATGAAGCCAAGCGTTGTAGATCTGTCCAAAGAGACAATCTTGGGGCGTAACACGCATTGTGAGACATCAAAAGGCCCTTGGCGTTATATGCACTGAGAAGCGCATTCAGCAAGAAGGGTGCAATGCCTCTCCTTTCAGGGGCTCCGCCGCTGATTGTTTAACAAGCGACGTCGCCGCCGCAAGAAAACCGCACTCCTCCAAAGATAGGGATGTAACATTAAAACTCGCTTTATTTTTGCTTTTTCCGGGGGGGCGGAATTTCAAAGAATCTCATTAAAGGCAAGGGCCGGCGACCGAACGACCGACCGCCACGCCGGGGATGGGAGCCCTGCTTTGGGGACGGGGCAGTACGTTGTGTCGCCTGCCCGGCTCCTCGCTGCCGCGGGGGGACAGGGAGAAGACCCCATCACCCCAGAGAAAGAAAACTCTGCCCATCTCGTCGGTTCTGGAGAGAAGAGGCGAGGAGAGCTCTCCCTTGGAGAGCTGCTCGCAGTCCGGCAGTGTCCAGCGGGGTCTCCCCAGGGTTTGAGGGCTGAGAAGGGGGGACTTTGCTTCCTCACACTCCTCCCCGCAGATGCAGCTCCCCCCGTGCCCTTCTCCTCCGTGGGAGATTCCTTTGCCCTCATCCCCGGTCATAAATTAACCCCACCTTGACTTGGCAACTTGACAAGGCAGCTCCTCATCCCCCNCTACCCCAGCACAGAGGAACCCCCTTTCCTGGGATGTGGGCCGTGAGAAGTTCTGGTGCAGGAACCCTGGCTCCTGCTGCTGCTTCTTGCTGGGGAGAAACCCGTCCCCTCCAGCCTGGAGAGGGACTCTTTGTCAGGGGGTGTAGCAATAGGATGAGGGAGGATGGTTTTAAATTGAAAGAGGGGAGATTTAGATTAGATACAGAAAGAAATTCTTTACTGTGACGGGGGTGAGACACTGGAACAGGTTGCCCAGAGAAGTTGTGGATGCCCCATCCCTGGAGGTTGTTCAAGGCCAGGCTGGACTGGACTTTGAGAAACCTGGTCTGGTGGGAAGTGTTCCTGCCCATGGCAGGGGAGGGGTGGAACTAGATTATGTTTAAGATCCCTTCCAACTCTAACCATAACTCTTCACTCATAATTTGAATGACTCAAAAAAGTCCCAGCAGCAGCCTTCAGACTGTTCTGTCCCTTCACAGCCTGACCCTGTTTCTCCTACCTTCACCTGCAGGTCTACTGTGATAACTGTCCTTAATGTGATGACCAACCAGCAGGCCTTACATTGCTATTGTTCTTTACTATTATTCTTTAGAGTGGGAACTTTCATTATTGACTTTGCAAGGTTCTTTCTACAAAGAAGATTTTTTTATAGATATGATTCCTAAGTGAATAAGGTCTGTACTTAAAACATGTGGGTGTAAGCTTTAATTCTCTCCCTCTTCAACCCTCTCAGAAAGAGCGTTGGCTCCTTGATGGGTTCCCACCAATGTTTGGATGCAAAGGAAGCTTCTTATTTGCACCTTCTCACCATAATGATGTCTACACTGGTGTTTCTGCACTGCCCTCCTACAAGGGATCCCATGGAGGAGCCAGAGAAGAAAACGCCCAGTGAGATTATTGTTATCTGCAGTCTTGCATGGTGTTTCTCTGAGCCTGACTTTGCCATGTCCCTCATACTCTTCAGACATGGTGCAACATCAGGACAGACACTCCAGGAAGTCTGGGCCCCGTTTTCATTATCGACTTTTTGTTTAGAGCTCTAGCAGCTAAAACTGTTAGCTGCTACAGATGACGTGTACGAGGGAAAGCTGTGATGGTCCATCTTCAATGGGGATAAAGCTAAACCTCTGTGACAGCCTCACTGAAGGTTTCTGGTGGGAGGTGGAGATGAAACCCCAAGCTCTTGTGAGTCAGAATAAGGTTTCAAAATGCTGCTGTGGACTCTGGAGCACGCCAGCCATGACCAGTTTTATGTTTACATCAATGTATCACAAATCAATACAAGAGTGACACTTCGTAGTAAAGCAGGCTCCAATCCAGCAAAGAACATGAGATTCTGTGTAATGTTAAACATCCTTTTTAACTTCTGTCCTTGAAATTTAACCCTGATGCATTTTGACCCTTAGGGGTCATGTTTAAGTTGAAGCATTCTGTTTGACATGGCCAAAAAGCAGTCTTTTGAATTTGTGAGCTTCCTGTTTCACAGTCTGAACGTGGTATGAATTTTGAGTTCACCTCATTGAGCATAAAATGGATTATAATTTCTATCCTTTTTTTTTTTTTTTTCCTGTAATGAAAGTATGGATGCAGGATAGTCCAAGAATTACACAGTAACAAAGGAACTTCATAGAATCATAGAATGGTTAGAGTTGGAAGGGACCTTAAAGATAATCAAGTTCCAACCCCCCTGCCATGGGCAGGGACACCTCCCACCAGACCAGGTTGCTCAAAGCCCCATCCAGCCTGGCCTTGAACACCTCCAGGGACGGGGCATCCACAGCTTCTCTGGGCAACCTGTTCCAGTGTCTCACCACCCTCACAGGAAAGAATTTTCTTCTAGCATCTAATCTAAATCTCCCCTCTTTCAATTTAAAACCATTACCCCTTGTCCTATCGCTGCGCTCCCTGATAAAGAGTCCCTCCACATCTTTCCTGTAGCCCCCTTCAAGACTTGGAATGCTGTTATAACGTCTCCCTGGAGACTTTTCTTCTCCAGGCTGAACAACGCCAACAGCTTGCTAAAGGAGAGATGACACCACTCCTGCAGACTCCTCAAGCAGAGGGGGATACAGTTAATCATGGAGTTCCTCAAGGATAAGTCTCAGAGGCAGTTGAATTACTCAGTTTAATTTGTTTTCTTGGCACAGCCAATAGGACTACCCTATTCACAGGAAAGAAGTGAAGCCACTGTCTGTGGAGACTGGAGTGCCATACTGGAAGAAGTGAGGAGTACGGAAGTGCAATCACAAAGCTAATATAAGCTAGGAGCTCCATGGCTGAAGGTGACACTGCGGCCGAGGCACATGAATCTGTGTTCATGAAGTGTCAATGTGGCTGGTCGAGCAACAGGTGAATGGAATCACAGAGAGTAACAGGCAAGGTCATTCCACTGAGAAGATGGAAACACTAAAGCCATCTTGCACAGGGAAGTCTTGTCTGGGATAGTCAACAGCTTTTCACCTCCATCTCAGAAAAGACTAAATCAGAGCAAATCAGGAGGGCAGCAGTAGGAGTATAGCATTGGAGAATCACGGACTCTTGTGAGAAGACTCAGAGAGGGAACACAGCTGTTGCTTATACCATTGAGGTAAATATCCATGAGAGAAAAGAGCTATCCCATCTAAAGAGGAATATCACCACAATGGATAACAGATGGATACACTCTGGTCATGGAGAAATGAAGCCTGGAAGTTAAAAAAGAGCTTTTAAGTATGTGAGAAATGAAGCTCTGAAACTCATTGTGGTATTTACCTATGGGCACATGAAACAGAATTAATTTTAAGAGAACTCTTGATGCGTTTCTGACTGCTATGTAACAGTGCCTGAAGTTATGTTTTGGTTTGTTTGTTTGGTTTCTTTTTTTTTCCTGGAGTGAAGACACACACAAAGGCTGCTTAATAACCATTTTGACATAGTACTGACTTAAAATGAAGTTGTTGATTATTTGAGAGAATGTATTTTCGAAGAAAGATGCTGCATTAGTATTCCTAGAAACTAAGGTCCACAGAGCAGATGATGGTTTTTTGTTATTTTTTTTTCTTTTTTACATTTGCTATTAAGATAATGGAAGACAAAAACCATGGGTACCCAAATGCTGGTTTTTCCAGAAGTCAGGACAAACATCAGTTTGATTTTGATGTGATCTGGAAGCTTCTATGAAAAAGCAACCTACCATCTCATTTTTTTCATCTCTTCACAACACAGCCTTAGTTTTGTCCAAGCAATGGACATGAAAACAAATCTCTAATGCCCGTGGCTGGAGGTATTTCCGTCCTTTTAGTTGTATTTGTATCCCAAATTTAAAATAAAGGAACAAACCCCAAAGTTCCAGGAAGCAGAGTCTCAGTGAAGTACAGGCTAGAGATACCTCTTGCTTTGCTTGGAAGAAAATAACATGTTAAAGAAGCACACAATATGAGCGTGTCAAAACGGAACCGAAATTAAGATTTTTATTAAAACAATATCCAAAAGTTTTGCATACCCTGCCTCTTCTTATTTATAATAAATACATTGTCCAAGCTTGTAGTCAAAGCTTTCTCTTTGAAAAACCTTAGAAACAAAGTAATTTCACATATTTTATGATCTTGTGTAAGAATATTAGTTCAAAGCTTGTCTAATATGCTACAGTGTTGAAGCTATGCCAAAATCTAATGGAAAAAGAATGACAAAAGTCCTGAAAATTAGTTTATAAGGTTCAGAGTGCTATCCTAGTGAAAAAGAAAGACATTAAAATGAAAAAAAACCCCAAACATACAGTGCAAAGCTTCTAAAGGAGGAAGAAGTATTAGAACCTAAACTGCCAGAAGATGTAAATACGAAGGTATAAGTCACAATTTTAAAGTGCAAATGAAATAGAATTACTATTGTACATTGACCAGATGAAAAAACATCAGCCAAAAAAATAGAGTCCAATGCTTGAAGAGCAGCTCAGACTGAGGTATCTCCACTTTAGCTGGTTCTCTCTGTCACACTGCATCTGCACCAAAGAACTAATATTCCCCTTATAGCACCTATACATCTGGAATACAATTAACCCCATAGCATATAAGAGGTATGACCATTTGCACCCTCAGGCAGGCATACTGAGACTTTTGACTTGTAACAAGGCAAAAGATGGAAAGGTTTGGGTAAAAATACTATTCTCAGTTACAGAGCTGTAAGACAGAGTTACGCTGCAGCTATTCTGAATGGTGCAGTGGGAGTAGAATTTGGCCTGGTGTTTTCAAAGGTTAGTTAAACAAAATATGACCTTTTTCAGGCTAGGGGAACAAAAGAGGTCAGCTCATTCTCCAGAGCTACAAAAGGTCTTTCAAGGGTACCAAAGAAATAAAAATAAAAGCCATGATCACACTTCCTAGATGCACACATAGAAACAACACTCGTATGTTAAGGTATCGCCCAGTGGGAAAAACCCTGGGAGCTTCCCAATCAATGAGAGTCCTGCCAGTAATTCACCCACTATGGGAAAGGTGCATAGATTCAAACAATCTGTTTTGTCCATGGTCCCAGAGCAAGATAGCTGCAGAACTGGGATCTGACCCAACGTCTCCTGTCTTTTGGAATCTTGCGGAACTGCAGAGAGTCTGACTGCATTTTAGTAACTCCTCGGGCAAAGCAAACCTCGTGCAGCTTCCCTATTCCTTGGTGGGCAAGAGTTTATCCAGGTTATTCTCTCACTCACAAGGATATTCTGATACAAGTTGTCCATCCTGTACAAACTGACCAGTTACCCAAATTTAATGGATTTCATTCTCTGCTGCAGGCTGGAATTATTACTTCAGTCTCTCTGAGGAGAGAAAACGGCTCTACTCCAATGTCTTTACCAGGATGCAACAAGACTTAGGAATCTGATCACAAAATGACTTTGAGTCATGTGAGCAATTCTTTCTTCTTCTGCTTTTTCACAGATGCGTCAAAAAAAACGTAGCATTGATACGGTGATGGGATAATGCACAGATTTTCCCTCTGCTGTGTCAGGCCCGATGCTTAGGGCGAGATTGACAGCAGCCAAAAAATGAGTTCAAAGAGAAAACCAAATCCTGAATAGAGGCAACTCCTTCCCAATTTCTCTCTTGCTTTGAAAGGAAAGGAAGCTTCCTTTCAGTTTGCTACGTATTCCCATCTCTCACGCTTTATCACAGAGGTTGGAGCTGTTATTTGTTCTTTACCTTCCTTGAGGACATCATACTTCTAGGATTGTAGTTGTATTCAACTATAAATACTTTTGTCACACTTTAAACAACTTCTCAGAACAAAAGCATCTATTTTTTTCATGCTGTTAGACCTATTACGGATCATGTCTCGTACCATCAGAGATAAAAATATTTCCTTGCAACATGAAAAGATGTTATTTTAGAATGTTCAAAAGGAAGAGAAACTGTCATAGCTGAAAGTGAGAGGTACTAGGAATCTCTCTTTGCTTGTATGCAATAGGAACGAACATGTTAACGTACCCACATATTAAAGTCTTCAGAGGAAATCTCAGTTTTTCATATTTTGATGCTTTTAAATGAAAGACATCCTTCCCTGTTCTCTTTAGATCAACACTTGTCACAGTAATTAATGAGGACATAATTATAATGTAATTTGTCAGAATAATCTGACAGGCAAAGAATTATGTTCTCAATCCTAAAGGAATACATAGTTCTGTTTTTCCGACAGATTTGGTACATGTGGGTGGCATAGCAGAGGGTATTTGCCTTTAAGCAGGATAAAAACCCTGGCACTTTCTATTCTCAAGCTAAAATGGACAGAGGCGTTGTCTAATTCTCTAAAATATGATACATGAAGGCATTGTATCTTAACAACAGATCAATAAACCTGATTTTTAACATTCTCTTCTAATAAAGGCTTCTTCTTATTATGGTGACTTTTGAGATTTGTAGTTCAGTTGCAACAGTTAAGTAGTCACCCACTGTTTAGTTAAGATGGTGAGTAAGCATCTTAGGAATTCAGTCATATTTACCAAGAGAAAAATAACTGTCCTCAAAACAAATATAAACTGCTAGGTGAGGCATCAAGGGAAGGAAAAACAAAGAAACAAGGAAAAACAAAGAAACAAGGAAAAACAAATACATGGAATTAAAATCCCTACTGATGTTCGGGGGAGTATGATTGTTCATTCCAACAGCAGGCAGAAGAGCCCCACATCTGTCATTGGCTTTCTAGTTTGTTTTGTGGGGTCTTTTTTAGGAGAGGAGTCCATTATGGCTTTACCCAACTACCAGCATCTGTCTCTCCAGTAGACACAGCAAAGAATTCAGCCCACAACATTCCTTGATACTTGTTTTCAGCATTTCCTTACCTTAAGTGTAATCTTGTGGCCAAGATTATTGGTTTGTGGTGGGGTGTTGTGCGTGGGGTTGTGGGTGTGGGGTTTAGTTGGTGGGTGGTTTTTTTGGTTTTGTTTGTTTGTTTTTGTGTGGGGTTTTTTTTGTTGTGTTTTTGGTTTTTGTTTTTGGGGTTTTTTTGTTGTTGTTTGTTTGGTTTTTTGTTTGTTTTTTTTTTGTTTTTTTCATGTGGTTGGACTCGATGATCTCAAAGGTCCCTTCCAACCACTAAGATTCTGTGATTCTGTGATTCTGAAGAAAGGTTTGATATTGTACCTTGCCATTTTAAGAATGCTGTAACCACCTAGGACTTGCTGTTCTGTTTTTACATTTATAGGACTTTTAAAAATGTTTGGTTTTAGTGGACTTGCAGCATAGGCCCACCCTCCACTCCCCCATCAATTTCAAGGCTACTTCTGTCTCACCTAAAGTTTAAGAGGGAGAATTTTTGTGCCTTTCTGTTAATTTATGTGACTATAGAAAAAAAAAAGAAAAAGAAAAGAAAAAATAAAAAGGAGCAAGGATTCTGCTATATTAGACTCTCTTATTGATGGGAAGGGAAGAAATAAGTGACTGCACATACTTGTCGTGATAGAGGGGCTTACTGAAGACAAGAAAAAAAAAATCTCAATGTCATGTCCAAAAACATCCAAGAGTTTATCCTGGCTGTAGGTTATGTGGAACACAAGTAGATCTTTAAGTGAAGCATATCACAAGTTCTTTTTTTGGATTAGGAGAGTCTGCCTTCAATAATGTGTTGTCATGTGGTCATTGGAAGAGCAGGAGTACCCAACTACACCCGTCCACAGTTTTAACAGTCTTGAAACTATAAGGACTCCATTCTTCATCTTTTTATATATTAAGAACATTCTGAAAAGGAAGTATCTGCTTTTCTCTTTACATGAGATCTATGTTTTCTGGACTGACTTTATGGCTTACAGAGTCTCTTTCAGAAATTATTCTTTATAGAGTCATCTTTCAAACACTCCTCATTAAACCCATATAAATGCAATATAGGAACCTGGACTGAAAGGAAAACAAAATAAATTGTTTTACAGGAGGAAAAAAAGGCTAATAAAAACAGAAAGTGAATTGGAGCTATCCAACATATCTTTTTACTCCAAGTGCTAACTCAATTCCACATCATAAAGTCAGCAACAAAACTCTGACTTACTGTAATGGCTGGGCGTCAAGGCTTCTCTTTGCTTCTTACACAGAAAACTTTGTTTATTTTGCCTGTGGCTTTATTCAGAAATTTTGCAAAATAATCAGTTAATCAACAAGAAACAACCCAATGAAACTGGTCAGAGAAATGAGCACAATCCTGTGGCTCTAACAGTAAGTTCTGCTGTGTTATTTGTAGCTACCTACCCATTCCTGACTTGCCTCTCCACTCTTCCTCAATACCATAACTAAAACGTCACTTTAAGGTTTGGTTTTGTTTTATTGAAACTCAAAGGGTGTTGGTGGCTGATACCATAAGCAGGAACACTTACATTATCACTAGCACGTTGGTCAGGCTTGCTGAGAGCAATGAGACTTTTATGCAAGACAGAGGGGTCAAACCAGAGATGAGAGGCTCCATGGCACAGGAAAGGATTGATGTGAGAGGAGATCTTGGGGCAGAAGCAGCAAAGCACATCCTGGAGGTTTGTTACAGTCCTGTAATTCTACTAAACTCCCTCTGAGGTGTCAGTGAATGTAAGTCATAGCTTACTATTTCTATCTTCTCTACCCTCCTATCCTCCCCTGCCTGCCCTCCTCCCTTGCTATCACCACCCATCCTTGCTTTCTTTCTTACTACCTCTCTTCTCCTAATTAATCAGGGAAAAAAGTAGAGAAGATGTTTCTGCCAGCTTTGGGTTGCTGTCAAGTGGTGGTAGGAGTTCAAAGAACAAGGTTACTCCTGCACCTGCTGCTTGTTCTTTGATGCCTTGTGTGAAACAGTTTCCTTCACAAGTCCAACCACATACTAATTAACAAAGGAAAAGATGGGGAGAAACAAGCCAAAGAGTGTGGGAGGAACAAGGCATGTGACAACAGAGGGGATATTAGAGGGAAGCAGAGGAAAGAGGCAATGGCAAAGGAGGAAATGGGAAAGAAACACACAGAGAGGGACAAATGACAAAGGAGCGGGAAGTAAAAAAAGCAGATGGCAAAAGAGAAAGGGAGGACACTTCAGCAAGTTTGCTGATGACACCAAACTGGGAGGAGTGGCTGACACATCAGAAGGCTGTGCCACCATTTAGTGAGACCTGGACAGGCTGGAGAGTTGCGGGGAGAGGAAACTAATCTGGGAGTCCTAGAGGACAAGGTGACCATGAGCCAGCAATGTGCTCCTGTGGCCAAAAAGGTTAATGGTCTCCCTGAGTGCATTAAAAAGATCACGGCCAGCAGGTTGAGGGAGGTCAATCCCCCAGCTGAGGAAGAACAGGGAACTGCTGGAGAAGGTAGAGCAGAGGCCACAAAAATGATCAAGAGACTGGAGCACCTCTCCTATGAGGAAAGGCTGACAGACCTGGGTCTATTTAGCCTGGAAAAGAGAAGACTGAGATGGGGTCTAAACAATGCTTATCGATGTCTGAAGGGTGGGTGTCAAGAGGATGGGGCCAGACTCTTCTCAGTGGTGCCCGGTGACAGGACAAGGGGCAACGGGCACCAATTGGAACACAGAAAATTCCATCTCACCATGAGGAAAAACTTTACTTTGAGGGTGCCAGAGCACTGGAACAGGCTGCCCAGAGAGGGTGTGGAGTCCCCTTCCCTGGAGATATTAAAAACCTGCCTGGACGTGTTCCTGTCCAGCCTGCTCTGGGCCACCCTGCTTGATCTCCAGAGGTCCCTTCCAACCCCGAACATTCTGTGAATCTGTGAACTGGAATGAAGAGCTACAGAAAAAGAAACCTGACAATGATTTAGAGTCCCCTTTGTATTACGGTATGCAGCTCTTACAGAGCAACTCTGAGGAAAGCGAGTACCTCAGTGTACTGGGTTTGTGTGGCCAGGTTTTGGTAGTGGGGGGCCTACAGGGGTGTCTTCTGTGAGAAGCTGCTAGAAGTTTCCCCAGTGTCTGATATAGACAATGCCAGTTGGCTCCAAGATGGGCCTGCCACTGGCCAAGGCTAAGCCCAAGCCCATCAGCAACAGTGGCAGCATCTCTGGGATAATATAGTTAAGAAGGGGACAAAAAGCCCTGCATGGCAGCAGGAAGAGTGAGAATATGTGAGAGGAACAACTCTGCAGGCATTAAGGTCAGCGAAGAAGGAGGGGGGAAGGTGCTCCAAGTACTGGAGCGGAGATCCCCCTGCATCCACCCGAAGCCCATGGAGGACCCCATATCAGAGCAGCAGGTAGATGAGCCTGAAGAAGGCTGTGACCGTACGGAGAGCCTGTACTGGAGCTGGGTCCTGGCAGGACCTGTGGTTCCCATGGGGAGAGGAGCCCACACTGGAGTAGGTTTGATGGCAGGACTTGTGACCCTGTGGAGGATCCATGCTGGAGCAGCCTTCTGAAGGACTGCACCCTGTGGAAGGGATCCAGGGATCCACGCTGGAACAGCTTGTGAAGGACTGTCTCTTGTGGGAGAGACCCCAGGCTGGAGCAGGGGGAAAAGTGTGAGGAGTCCTCCTCCCTGAGGAGAAAGGAGCAGCAGAGATAGCGTGTGATAAACTAACCACAACTCCCATTCCCTGTCCCCCTGCACCACTCAGGGAGGAGGTAGAGAAATTGGGAGTGAAGTTGACCCCAGGAAGAAGGGGGAGGTAGGGGAGTGGTGTTTTATGATTTAGTTTTTATTTCTCATTACCCTCCTCTGACTGGATTGATTATAAATTAAATTAGTTTTCCCCAAGTCGAGTCTGTTTTGCCCATGATGGTAATTCCCGAGTGATCTCCCTGTCCTCATCCTGCCCCGTGAGACTTTTGTTATATTTCCTCTCCTCCCGTCCAGCTGCGGAGGGAAGCGGTAGAGTGGCTTTGGGGAGTGTGTGGCTGGTGGGGTGTCTGGCACGTGACAGCGAAGTGACAGCAATGGAGAAGGAGTGACTACTAATGGGCCTCTCCCGAAACTGAGGAGAGAAGCCCATGGTAAGACCTTCCTCAGTGTGTGGCAGGATGCCAACGGCACAAAATGGGGAGGCCTCTAAGTACTGCTGAGACCAGCGTGAAGGTGTTCGTCAATGAGACAGAGACACACTGCCATCTCAAGACTAAGGCAATTAATTTCTGCCCAAACCCCAAGATTCTAGCAGTGCCCATGGTGAAAACCTTACTTAAACTGAATTTTTCATGGGTGGCTGCTAGTTGTGTGTATTTTGGGTTTAGTGCCTGCTTGAGAAGCCTGATGAGGTGAAGTACCTTGCGCTCACCACTGCAGTCAGTCACAGTGCTTTGAGTGCACCAAGCGCTACCAAACACAGGCTGAAACATCACGGGCATCTCAACCCAGAAACACAACACTTCAGCTTAATATCTGCCACAGCTTCTTTCAGCATCTGCACGGCTACAAGGACCCAAGCGTGAAGTAGGTGAGTCCAACCATTCAACATCATTTCCAAGGTTTCCAGTACTGGCTCTTATGAGCTGGCTGCTCCTGTGAAACAGTCACCCACAAACAAAGAGGTTACCCAATCCGTCTGTAAAGCAAGCCAGCACAAGGAGGCATAGCTTTGCTGAAACCACTGGCCTTCCTCTTGCTTTTGCCAGTATTAAATTTGGTCCACTTTAACAGAATGACACAATGATACAGGGTTGGAAGGGACCTCTGGAGGTCATCTAGTCCAACCCACCTGGCAAGCAGGTCCACCCAGAGCAGGTTGCACAGGAACGTGTCCAGGCAAGTCTCCACATGTCCAAGTCCTTCAGAGACGGAGACTCCATCACCTCTCTGGGCAGCCTGTTCCAGTGCTCTGCCACCCTTAAAGTGAAGAAGTTCCTCCTCATGTTTATTTGGAACTTCTTATGTGCAAGCTTGTGCTCATTTCCTCTTGTCCTCTCACTGGGCACCACTGAAATAAGACCATCCCCTTTGTCTTGACATTGACCCTTTAAGTATTTAAGATTATTTAAGATCAGATCCCCCCCTCAGCCTTCTCCACACTACAAAGACCCAAGTCGCTCAGCTTTTCCTTATCAGAGAGATGCTCCAGGCCCCTCATCATCTTGGTGGTCCTCTGCTGTACCCTCTCCAGCAGTTCCCTGTCCTTGAACTGAAGAGCCCAGAACTGGACACAGGACTCCAGACGGGGGTCTACCAGGGTACAGTAGAGGGTCAGGATAACCTTCCTCAACCTGCTGGTCACTCTCTTCCTGATGCACCCCAGGATGCCATTGGCCTTCTTGGTCACAAGAGCACATTGCTGGCTCACGGTCACCTTGTTGTCCACTAGGACTCCCAGGTCATTTGCCTCAGAGCTGCTCTCCAGCAGGTCATCCCCCAACCTGTACTGGTGCAGGGGCTTATTCCTCCCCAGGTGCAGCACCCTACACTTGCCCTTGTTGAATTTCATCAGGTTCCTCTCTGCCCAACTCCCCAGCCTGTCCAGGTCTTGCTGGATGGCAGCACAGCTTTCTGGTGTTTCATCCACCCAATTTCTCAATTTCAGGACTGTTACAAGCAATGAGTCATCAGTCCCACCAAATGCAATTTTTATGTGTGAGACATACGCAAGGACAGTAGCTAGGTGAAAAAAAACACATGTAAGCACACACTAGTAGAAAGCCAACTATTACTCAGGAGAATTTTATGTTATTCTGTAGAATTCTGTTCTTCAGGAAATAAAGCCTGTTACAAGTAGCTCATGACACAGAAATACTTAATTTTCCAACGTGACAGTAAACGACACTGCTTTTTTTCCTTTATGACAAAGATAGTGCCATGGACTATCACACAACTACACTACTCCTGCCCTGGTTTTACACAAAGCAGTAAGCACCCTCCCAGCTTTGCATAGACTTCATTTCTGAGAAATACACCACCAGGACCTTTATGAGTAATGGAGATTAAGTGGCAACGTAATCTTTCAGAAATAAGCTGATCAGTATATATACTGTAACTAGACAGGAAAACAGAACTGCAGGCTTCAGAATTAAAATTATCTAGCTGTGAAGGCTCAATATGAGAAAGGGGCTATTGTAATTAAGATTACGAGGCAGGGTACTGTGGTAAGGGGAATGTAGAATTCCCTTCAGATTCATGAAAAGCAGGTCCAGCCCCAGTCTGTTGAGAAGTCTTCCACGTCACCGTAACTGCCAATACCTATTGGTGCATGGTCCGTCAGTTCATTCTGTCAAATAAATAAATAAATAAATGCTCTTCCTTTTCAAAATGTTGCTCTGCTACTGTTAAATCCCACGCCAGCACTGCCTTCCCCTGTTGTTAGAACAGTTGATGACCCTACCCATTCCTAAGGCTATTACACTCAAACCCGCATTTTCCAGCCTTTGCATTAGGTTTTGGTGATGACAAATAACAAAACTGCAGAGAGAGAACAAAGAGTCCCATTGGTTTTAGGTTTTTCTGGTTAGGTTTCGTACCTGTAGTCTAGAATACCATTTATTTTTAGGGTTTTCTGGTCAGCTTCCCTGTCTACAGTCGGGAGACCTATTGATTTTTAGGATTTTCTGGTCAGCTTTCATTGCTATAGTCACTAGTCCCACTGATTTTTAGGATTTTTTGGTCCGCTTTCATAGCTCTAGTTAGCAATCCCATTGCTTTTTAGGGTTTTTCTGATCAGCTTTCATATCTATAGTCCTAAAAGGGGCCATTCCTCTGCAATTTCAGTGTTTGCTCAGCACTCCATGTAATAAAATGGGTCTTGGAGAGGTGCTTTCCATGGGGGGCTGAAAGTCTGCCAGACACCAACAGCACCGAGGGAGAGGCGAACATTTGGCACTGTGACCTGGCCAGCCCTGGTCAGAGGTCGTTTCCCTCACACCCTCCCTCAACTGGGCCAGAGGGCCTGGCGGGCAACCCTCAAGCCAAGCAGCAGGCCCTCCAAACCCCTGGCTTGTTTTCAAGGACGGCCAAAAAAGGGGCTAAAAAGAGAGGAAAGCTCGAAGAAACATCAAAAAAAATCCCTTTTCAAGGCACCAACGAGGCCGAAGGCGAGCCAGGGCCCGACTGCGGGCACCTCTATGCGCCCGCTGCCTGAGGCTGAGGCGGCCGCGCACCCCTCCCGACCCGACGCGGCCCAGCCCCTCCCCACGCGGTGGGTGGGCGTGGCGAGTAGGCGTGGCGTTGCCGGCGGCCGGATGTTGTTGTTGTTGTTCCTGCCCCGCCCCTCGCCCCTTCCCTCCCTCCGCGGAGGGTGACGGGCGCTTCCTCGCCCGGAGCCGCCGCCGCGGTCGCTTCCTTGACCGCTGCTGCCACTGCTCCGCCACCCGACCCAGCACCGGGGCGTCCACGCCGGCCCCCTCCTGCCGGTTTTCTGCGGCCGGTCGGCCGGCTGGCCCTCCTGCCCCTCTCCCACCCCGTCGCGTCACCCCGGCTCCTCTTTCTCCCAGCGGCCGCCCGGGCCCGGCCATGGCGGACTTTGACGAGATCTACGAGGAGGAGGAGGACGAGGAACGGGCGCTGGAGGAGCAGCTCCTCAAGTATTCCCCCGACCCGGTGGTGGTGCGCGGCTCCGGCCATGTCACCGTGTAAGGGCCGCGGCGGGGCCTGCGCGGCCGGGGCGGGCGGCGGCGGCGGTGGTGGTGGTGGAAGAGGAGGAGGAGGAGGCCCGGGCGGTTGCGGCCAGGGAGAGCCCAGGTGGCAGTCACAGCCTGGGGTGGGCGAGGGGAGCAGCGGGCCGGTGCTCGTCCCTCCCCCCCCCAACCTTTCCTCGGCGAGAAGGCTCTGCTGGGCCCCCCTGGGGGGCTTGGGTGCCGCCTGGGAGTCGCCAGCGGGTGTTTGCACCCTAAGGAGGTGGTGAGGAAACAAGGCTGAGTTGGGCTGTGACTGGCAGAGGAATGTGAAGTATTTGTCCAAAGGGATGAGCTGTCAGGAAGTAAGGTGCCTGTGTATAACAGTTTGTGCTAGCACATGACCGGCCAGCTTGTTGCTGAGGGTTGTTTATGTATCTGATGCATGCTTCTATTTAATGTGGGGTAGCTAATATAGCTCTGAGGACTTTTAAGAAAGAAAAGGCCTCCCTGAGTCAGATAGGTACATGTAAAATCATGTAAACTACTCGTGGTTGATGCGTACTGTTCCACTGTGCTTAGTATGGGAATGACTGTGAGTTTTGTTTTGTGAGCAGTTGTGTGTCTAACAATTTAGCAGCAAGCGACTGTGATTTAATGTAGTACTTCTCAGTAATGTAACAGATGAGGGGTATCTTTCCTTCAGTCAGTTCTGCCAGGCTCACTCAGCTGAAGTGTAGCAGCTGTCAGTCATGATGTGTACTTTCAGAGGCTGAAATATCAACCTGGAGACAAGATGCAGCAGTGCAAACTTTTTACTTTTTTTTTTTTTTTGGCTATTCACTGTTCAGCATGACAAGGCTTGAAATGAAAACACAGAGCTTGAAGGTCCTGTGGTTTATTGCTCTGAGTCTATTGAGGTCTGTTGCTTCTCTTGCTTTGGCAGGGGCTTGGACTAGATGATCTCCAAAGGTCCCTTCCAAGCCCTACCCTTCTGTGAGTCCCATGAACTCCACTGATTATCAGATACTGTCCAGAAATCCGGGGCTAAATTTAGAGCAGTTTTGTGGCACTTTGGACATTACTGCTTCAACATTTGGTTGATGTTAAGCAATACTAACAACGAGGCTTTGCAGTCTGCTGTCTGGTTAAAAATGGGAAGCAAGACATGATAGACTGGGAGAGAGCTGGAAGGATGTGGATGGGCAGGAGGCTGAGAAGGCCACATAAAGGAGCAGAAGCGTGTAGCCAAAGTGTTCAGCATATGACTCTTTATTGTGAACAAAAGTTGTTCTCTGAAAACAAGCTGTTAGCCTTAGCCTGTGTCTGGTAAACAGATCAAACCCACAATTAGGTAGCTTTTGTATTGGCAAGTATGAAAAAGTATAAAGAACTGAAACAGAGGCAAACACTTCTTCTCCAATACAGGAAGGTAAGTTGTGCAAGATCAAGGCCCGTTAGTGGAATTGTGAGGAAGCTTGCATAGTGTGTCTGTGACTAGTAAGGGCATTGTGGTTGAAGGATGAGGATTGCCTCATTAATTGCTCGTTAATGGTCACTAGCTCATTATTACTTTAAGATCTTCCTTAAAACATTTGTTCTTTAGGTTTTGGATGAGCAATGAAACATGAACGTGTACCTCCAAAGTTAGGCAACAGATGTTTATCTGCTTGCTTTATCACACCAGGTGTGAACAGTTCATTGAATAGCATCAGCTACTTTTACCTTTGTTCAGCCTATGGCTTTTTTTTGTCATTGATTGAGAAGCTTATTATTAAAAGTTAGATCACTGCCAAAACATTCACTTGGTGGATTTAAGGAAGAGGTCAAGTCCTGTGTATGTAATTAATTACTTTTGCCTGATATATTTGCCTGTATGCATTTTGAAGGTCTGACAAATTATTAGTGGTTAAGCAAATACTGGATTGATCTGCCCCTGGCTCTGCAGTTCAAAGAGTTGCTGACTTCTTCTGCCGTGTGTGTATTTAAACAGAAGCTCTGTTTTCATACTCTATTGTCATATCCTGGCTGATGTTACATAGGAGTCATAATGTTGAGTTTGAAATATGTCATTTCCATGACTACAGATTAATGTCAGCAAGGCATTTACTACTTGATTTCATCCAACAGACAGTGGGAGTGTTTGAGAGCCCCTTCTAAGCTGTGTAGTTAAAAGTGGTTAAAGGAAAACAGGTAAATATTATCCAAGTAAAACATACAAAGGTCTTGGCTTTCCAGGGTGTGGGGCTTTTGTGTAGCACTAAGAGTTTTCTTCTTAAACTTGCTGATTGGAGCATGCTGCACACAATTCTAAAACTCCCTCTTTTAATGTTTAAAAAAAACCCAAAAAGTCAGTCAAACTATTTTCACAGCAGCGGAGTTTGGTAGTCAGGAATAATCTTTGACCTGGTCTCTGGTTACTTGAGGTGGTCTCTTCCACTGGCAAGAAACTAGAAAGCTGAGAAAATACAGAATTTTCCTGAGAACTGAAATGAAAGTCCAAGGTATTTTATGTTTGTTTCTAAAATCGTATTAGGTCAGAAAGAGAGGTACATGATGAGTTTGAAATCATAAAGGGAATATTTGTGTTATGTTGTCAGATAGTGTTTTTCAGTGTCTGTTTTCCTTGGCTTTTCTATTTCTTCACCAGTTGAGACACATGTGCCTTATATATATCAGACTGTGTTAGCTAGTAATACTGGATTAATTAGTCTTTTGCAGTGCCTGAAAGATGGAGAGCTGTTGAGATGTGCTGGTGAATTTCTTTCTGTGCTGTTTGTCATCTTAGAGTACCATGTGTTGATGCAAGGTAACTTTGGAGGGGGGGGGGAAATCACAAAATATATTTTCACCCAGTTAATTTCTTTTTTTTTTTTATATTAACTTAAGTCTGCTTGTGTGGTTTTGAACCTTACTGTGTATTGGGGACATAGGAGTGAAAACAGGGCTGTGTAAGAATTACGGATGCAGAGTCTTAAGATTTGTGGAATGTGTATTTATTTTGTACAGGTTGTGAACACGTGGAACTAAAGAGTCTGAGAGCAATGAAAAAATGGTTTAGTTTCCCCACAAGAGAGGACAAAGAGGAAGAGCACAGAGTGTGTGTATGTGTTCTATGTTTTAGGAAGATCTGAGCTGCAGACTGAGAAAAGGTTGCAGGTTGGCTGTGTCCTGTACTGTAAACTTCTGTGCTTTAAAGCTTCCACCCTTCACTGTTTCTTTCCTCACAAGGGCAGGAACTCAGCTGAACCTTTCAAGCAGGGTCATGTTCAAGAAACATTTTTCAGGTGCCAGGAAGCTTAAAGAAATACTCATGCATGAGGTGAGCGTGGAATTGTTGAAGACATGATGTAGAATGGGAAAGGCATAGAGCAAGCAGAGAAGAGTACGTGTCACTGAAGGTGGAGTATTGTACAAAAGAAATCTAGTGTTCTGTGAGGACAGCTGTCTGAGGAAATGCATCCCCAAAATACCAATCTCCAGTGTTTGATTTTAAGACGCTGCTTGCTGCTTTTTTGTCAGACCAGTTGTGTCTTTACAGTGACCATGTAGTAGTGTTCCATGGAGTTCCTAATCTTTTAATTTCCAAATAGCAGCATGCACTCAAGAGTAATAATACGGAGATCCCATAATTATTTACCAAAGCTTTTAATGTATGTACTCACCCTTTTTTACTACCTGTGTGTATGCTGACAACACTGTATTCTGGGAAGTTCAGAGTGATGTTGGTGGGTGGTTGAGTTAGCTTTGATGTTTCAGTTTCACTACCTCACCACGTGTTAAACATTGCCACAAGCCTTGAGTAGGGACTCTCAGTGTCATTTGCTTACAACTTCACCAAAGTGTGACTGTATTGGTCAAAAGTTGCTGTGACTCACTCTGCCTCAGTGTGTTTGTAAATTCAGTTACCTCTAGAGCTTTGCTGGTGCAGGTGTCTTTGTCAGACATGGCTTTTGCGGTCTCTGTAAATATTTGTTGTGTTTGATACAGATGTCAACATTTGAATACTTTTGGATCCTGCATTCACACACACACAAAAATAATAAGCCTTGTTTCTGTCCTGCTGTTTTCCCAGCCAATCTTCAGCATGAGACTGAGTATTACACTCACTATTGTGAGTGATATTCTATGTTATATCAGCAGCAGTGTGGCCAGCAGGACTAGGCCAGTGATCGTCTCCCTGTACTCAGCACTGGTGAAGCCCCACCTTGAGTCCTGTGTCCGGTTCTGAGTCCCTCACTGTAAGAAAGACATTGAGATTCTGGAACGTGCCCAGAGAAGGGCAATATGAAGCTGGTGAGGTGTCTGGAGCACAAGTCTTATGAGGAGCAGCTGAAGGAGCTGGGATTGTTCAGTCTGGAGAAAGTCTCTACAGCTACCTGGAAGGAGGCTATAGAGTGGTGGGGGTCGGTTTCTTCTCCCAAGTAGCAGGGGATAAGACAGGAAGAAACGGCTTCAAATTGTGACAGGGGAAGTTTAAATAGGGTATTAGGAAAAAAAAATTACACTGAACGGGTTATCAAGCATTGGAACAGGCTGCCCAAGAAAGTGGTGGAATCAGCATCCCTGGAGTTAGTTTAGTGATGGTTCGTGTAATTTTAGGTTGATGGTTGGACTGGGTGATCTGAAAGGTCCCTTCCAACCTAGACAATTCTATGATTACATCTTTTTGTGACTAAACTGAGAACAGGGAGATTTCCTTCTGCTTTTGCCTTACCTGCTTATGCCTCAGCGCAAAAGACTTCCATAGTATTCTGGATAGAGGGACAGCTGAAATTGTTTCACCTCTTGGTTTGGGGCTCAGCTTTGTTTCAGTTCTCACAACAAGAGCTGGTTTGGACTGAACTAGCCTTGTAGTTCACCACTCACTTATTGCTCAAATTAATATTCCATTATTAATAGAATCTCTTATGCATGTTGAAACATCAAGTATACAAAGATCATTCTTTGAAGAGATGTCTCTTTTAGACATCTGTCTCTGGTGTTGATTTGATGAATTAATTACATGGTAATGTTACCTTTTATTTTTGAGACTTCCGATAGCAGCTGTGTATCTTGAGCTTGGAGTCCTTCTCCAGGCTTGGCTGCTTGTGAAATGAATACGGATCCAAGGGATTTTTTTCAGGGTTTGATTCCCACATCAGCCTACTGCCAATTTTAAGTAGCTTAACTGACAGGGCATGACACTTCTTTCTGACATTTACATAACTTTTTCCTCAGCAATTGGTTTCACTGAGGATTTAGGGGGAAAGGAGGATGGTCCTCCTGTTGTGGAGTATTCAACGTGCTTTTCAATGGTAGAAATACGTTTTTAATCAGTGTGGATTTTCTGTGTTCTGTGTTGAACTGGTAAACTTGACATATATTTATCTTGTTAACAATTTTAATTTATTACTTCGCCAGTTTTGAAGGATTTGTAGAACTTGCAGAGCTACTATTCTAATTACAAATACTCAAATAGGCTAGTTAACTTACGTGTGAGTAAGCTCCATGGGGAGACCTCATTGCAGCTTTTAAATATATAAAGGAAGCTTGTAAGAAAGATGAAAAATACCTTTTTACTAGGGCCCATAGTGACAGGACCAGGGGCAATGGTTTTAAACAGAGGGTACATATAAGGAGTATAATTTTATGATGAGAGTGGTGAGACACTGGAACAGGTTGTCCAAAAGTAGCTGTGGGTGTCCCATTGTTGGAAGTGTGGTCTGGTTGGAAAGGGCACTGAGCAACCTGAACTAGGGGAAGATGTTCCTGCCCATGAAAGGGGGGTTGGGCTAGATAATCTTTTACAGTCCCTTCCAATGGAAATAACTGTGTGTTTCTATGATTCTACTGCTTGCAGTCAATGGTAGGGAGATGACTTGTTTACTTTTCCTTAAGATCATATGTAAAATTCTTCACCTACAGCATCAAATTCATAAACTCTCTAGCCCAGCATGCTGTTGCAAACTGTGGCAACAGGCACTGGTACTTATGTATGGGGTTGTATGTAAGTCTAGCTGTTTCTGGTGTCCATTCTCTTTGTACGATCTGGCATCTGTGGTTGTGTGAGGTGATGTACGTTTCAACACCTTTTTTCCTTTAGAGTCTGTCTGACAGGAAACTTGTGTAATCTCTCTTAGAGTCATAAAATAGTTTGGGTTGGAAGCGCCTTTTAAAAGCCATTTAGTCACACCTCCCCTGCAATGAGCAGGGACATCTTCAACTAGATCAGGTTGCCCAGAGCCCTGTCCAATGAATGTTTCCAGGGATGGGGCATCTACTACCTCTCTGGGCAACCTGGGCCAGTGTTTCAACACCCTCACTGTAAAAAATTTCTTCCTTCTTGCTAGTCTAAATCTACCACTACTCTCTGGATTGGACCATCCAACCAATTCCTCATTGACTGGATGATCCACCTATCAAACCCATATGTCTCTAATATAGAGAGAGGGTTGTTACAGGAGACCACGTCAGAGACCTTATAGAGGTCAATATAGATGACATCCACAGCTCTGGCCTTGTTCCCTGATGTAGTCTCTCCATCATAGAAAGCCACTAGTTTGGTCAAGCAGGACTTGCCCTTGGTGAAGCCACACTGGCTATCTTGAATCACCTCCCTGTCCTCCATGTGCCTTAGCATAGCTTCTAGGAGCATCTCTTCCATGATATTCCCAGTCACAGAGGTGAGGCTGACAGGGCAGTAGTTTCCAGCGTGCTCTTTTCTAACCTTCTTAAAAATGACCGCAGTGTTTCTTCAAATCTCTTGGTGCAGTCTGTGTCACTAACCTGAAGTGGAAACACACCCAGAAGTTTGTCACCTTGTAGCTTAAAGAAGCACTTTGTTTTAAACCAATTCCCTACTAGTTTCAGTGAGTGCTCTCTGATGTGGGCCTTGGTGAGTAGCAGTTAATCATTCGCCTTATCCACAGCCTTCCTGAATCTTTGCACTTTGATCATCAGCTTCCCTCAGCCACTTCTCCAAGTTAGTGTCAGCCTGGTCGGTTGCCTAAGGCAACTGATTTAGCACCTTAATTATATTAGTCTTAATTTTCTCTGCTTTCTCTTAATTCCACCAAGTCCTCCACGAAATGAGGATACCAGAACTGCACCCAGTACTCAATATGAGGATGTATGAGGGTTTTATGGAGAATGAAAGCGATACCCTCTGTGGTGGTTCTGAATCACCTTCCTAGCAGTGCCCAGCATTTGGTTGCTATTTCTGGCAGCAGCTGCTTGCGTTGAGCTGGTGTTTAAGAGAATCATGAGCGGTGATAAAAGAACTCTCTTGAGAGCTGTAGGTGCCAAACTGTAGTATCGCATAAGCATAGTTTAGCTTTCCCCAAGGTTCAGCACCTTTTATTTATCTATGTAGAAGCTCATCTGCCACCTTTGGTCCGCTGGGTGTTGTGAGGTCTTTGTACAGAGGCTCACCGTTGGTACAGCATTGAACTGTCCTTTTGATTATTTGGACAAAGTTATCTATTGGCATGCAGATCGTTCAGTTCAGTAAGAAAAACTAAACCATCCCTGAGAAATGCTTAGCTGCTCAATGAATGCACTGTCAAAACAGATTATGTCTTTAAATTCTTCAACAATCAAGGCTCAGGTAAGCTTTTCTGCAAACAACTGAGCTGTGTGTGACAGATCTTGCTGACGATATTCATGCTGTGAGCATTTTGTTTCTGATTTGTTGTTTGTAGTATCCAATAGTAAGACTGTTTTGCTTTATATTTGTAAGGTTATTAATGACAAAATTTTACACTGACTTCTGTTTACCAAATTAATAGCCAGTTATTACTAATGGCTTTTGGTAGACCGTGTAGTCCCTATTAGAAGTTAGTGCCCAGGCTGGACGCCAGAAAATACTCAGATGTTCTTTGAGGTTCATCCATTCCTGTAGCCAAACAGCCAACTGTGAGATAGAAAATGATTTTTTTTATAAGCAGGGCAAAACTCTTCTAGTCTTTAGATCTTCTGAAACACCAAATCATCACTAATTCCAGCCCATCTCAACGGCCTTCATAGCTTTACATTTGCAATTGGTATGTTTCTTTCAAATCAGTTACTAATTAAATCATGTTTTGTTAGTAGTGTTTTGTGTTCTGGAACTTACTAGTGTACTTTTTCTGAATAAAGAAATTGGTATTGATTATGCTTAGAGCAGCTATTTAGCATGGCCTGAGGGGGAATAGCACTGGATGAGCTTTTCTTCAAGATAGATCTGTACTGGATGAGGAAGGGGATGGTGGTAATTGAGACTGTGGCGTTAACTTACTTTCTCTCTCCCCTTAAGTACTCCTTTTCACACTTGCCACTATTGCTTATAAAGGTTTTACTGTGTTTGTGGAAGACTCAATAGTATCCTCAGAAATTAAAGAGTGTATAAGCAGGGTGGATTATAAACTGTGCAGAGCAATGTACTTTAGTCTGTTAGGATAATTTTAGGAATTACTTTTAATAGCAGCTATTTTTCCCTGAAGTTACTGCCTTTCTGGTATGAACCCTGAGAGTGTTATGAGGCACTTGTAAGTTGTGGCGTGGATTTGGATGATTTGTAATTGTGGTGTCATTTTGTTCTTTCAGGTTCGGACTAAGCAACAAATTTGAAGCAGAATTTCCTTCTTCTTTAACTGGAAAGGTGAGTATCTGTGCATAGGAATTTGCTATTAGAGTTAAGATTTTATTACAAATCGAGAGTTTCAGGTGTAGTCCATTGTAAGAGTAATAAGTTGCATTGCTATGATACTAGTTTTTGGTGTTGGTTTTTATTTCCCCCCCCCCATGCAGGTTGCACCCGAAGAATTTAAAGCCAGCATCAGTAGAGTTAACAGTTGTCTTAAGAAGAACCTTCCGGTTAATGTACGATGGCTACTATGTGGATGCCTTTGCTGCTGCTGCACTTTAGGTTGTAGTATGTGGCCAGTTATCTGCCTCAGTAAAAGAGTAAGTTGAACTGTTCATATCATTTTTGATAGAGTTTGTATGAGGTTTGTGGTTTATTATTTTAAAAACATAAAAAACTTGTGCTAGAACTTATTTCAATCAGCCTGATTTTATGCATTTTGATGTCCGTTGTGTGTCATGCTGAAGTCATAACAGCCACCAGTCAGAACTTTGAGCTTATAACTCCCTGAGTGATGGAATAGCCTAATGGCTCTGCTAGAACCATGTACTCTATGGCACTTATTATTACTGAAGTAACTTTCAACATACTTATTTAATAGCTGCATCTTCACAGTGATACACTAGTTAGGTTTATCAATATTGGCGGTGACTGAGTGGCATTTTGTTTTGAGGAGCTCCTGATTACATTGTAGCCCAAATAGCCTTATGTTTTTGTTTAAAAAGCAGTTTTTAAACAGGTAATAATTGATTTTAGTTTTGGATTTTTCTTCCAGCCTGTAGTTGAGCAAGATGTATTTTTTTTTTTACACTAAGAACTAGAAAGTAGTATTTTGTCTGTGTAAACTTTGCATTTAATGTATTGTTGACAACAGAAGCTCACTGCATGTCCCTGTTTTTCACTTCCCTTCCATCAGTGCAGTTAATTAAGCTACCTTCTCAACTCTTCTGTTTTCATGTGTCTAAAAATTGTCTTTGGTAGTCCTATTTCACCGCTTTGCAATAAGTCTCTGTGCCTCCCCATCTTCTCACTGTCAGCTTGTGTATATTCTGTATTGTATAATACCTCTTAATGCTACAAATTACTTACAGTACACTGAATAGCATAATGATTTCCTTTATCAAAGTCCTCATTTACAGGTTCAGTAAATAAGGCATTCTAAAAAGAAATATTTATAAAATGAACACTGATCATAAAACCTGTGTGCTTTTTTGTATCACCTAACTTTCTGTGTTAAGATCTTAATATTTAGTTCTTTTGAGAAATAACTTAAGGCTAGTTTTAATTGTATACAAAATAAGGTAGAAAAGTCTCCTGGTAATGTTGGAGTCCATGGAGAAAAAACAAATAAAATGTTGCTGTCCGTGTGAATTATATTAAACCCTATTTTTTCTGTCTTTAAGCTGTCACAGACTAGTAAGGGCCCTGTAGCATGATCATCTATCCATATCCTGAAAGTCTGTTCCAAGAAATTATAATTTGCTGGTTGCTTCAACAGATAAATCAGTGACTTAACTGGCTTGGCAGAGAGAGAAAAGTGAGGCCTTTACCGTCCTAGGCCTGGCTTTGCTCGTTACAAACACAAGGAAATCTTGTGCGTTGCTCATGTCCATGTTGAACTTGGAAAGGAGAAAGCTTCTGATGCTCTTTAGTCTGACCCATTTTTCTCACGCAGTGTGCTGTTGCAGCAGGAAGTGATAGCAGAATGTATGGTGGTAGGGGCTGACGCTGCTGGTGCCACAGATTTGCTGATAGAAGGCAGACTAATGTATTCAGTGTCAAGTGATCACTTACACTGGAACTCTTTTACCACTCATCTCTGACTTCACCATGTCTTGGAAGAGGGTTGTGCTGATCAAATGATCTTCCCTACTCTTAACTACTTCAGATCTCCTTTCACTGTCCAGGCTCCAACCAGAGGGAGAGTCACAAGAAGCAGGGTTCGCTTCTTGAGGAAATGGGGGTTCAGGATGACATGTGCCTGTGTCTTCCCTTCAGCTTTTAGATACGAAAGATTCTTTCCCACTGACACTCGTAACGGAAGACAATTATAATGAGTGGACAATAAATAAAAGGTTACTGATTTTACAGAACCTGGGCTTGTCTATGAGACGTGTTGCTCAGAGAGAGGGCTTTGCTAATTCAGCTCTGTCCTAAGTGATTCCTAGGGAAAGGACAGTTACTGGGAATGGCCAGTGTTACATTTTCTGCAGTGATCACAAAAGACTCCCAAGACCATGTAATTAGAGTTTGATTTCCTAAAGTGGGATGAGAGTGCTCTCATGTAGAACTGAAACTTGTGTAGAAACATTGTGTGTTTTAACCACACGATAAAAATAGACCAACCTTCATCGTTGCCCTTTTCTATCGAAAGAGAAGGCTAGCAAATGTGTGCTGAATTGCATATACAGTGAGCTAACAAGTGGGAGTGTTTCTAGTGTTTCTCAAGTTAAGCATTTTATTAAATGAAACAGTAGTTTCAACTATGCAGTTACTTACTTTTAATACAGAAGAGTAATGCTTTTTCTCAGAATGACTAGTTAAGAAATGCCTGTTTTAATGAGGCTGGATCAATCTACCATGCTCACTCTTTTTCAGAGAAGCCTTTTTTAAGGTTCATGTAGACAAAACATAAGCTGCAGCTTCAGTGTTTGTGAAGTTAGACTAATTCTCTTAATATTTTTCTGTATTCTGTATTTTTACTGCTTTTCATTGACTTTTTTAATTCTAACAATGTTTTCACAGATGCCTGTAATTTCAAAAATCATATTTACACTTACTGAAAGTTTGTGTACGATGGGAATATATGCTTATTTTTGTGCAGTGAAAAATAAGTTACGGGTTTGCCTCCTTTAAATCTGCAGATGCTTCAAACTAGGAATTTATTAAGTCACAGACATTTGTAAGCTGAATTGTTAATTATATCACTTTAATGCATTTCCATGCAATGAAAGCTTTCCTTCACTGTATTTTTCTTTTCAGTGCTTTGTTCAGTGCTAGTTTTGGAACTCTTTGTACAGTATTGTTTCCTCTTTTGCATTGAGGTATTTGAGAAAAAGCCTGCTACTCCTCATTGGTAGAATAAGTGTTTAATTTGATTCAATATCTTATTGCCTCTCTCCTTTTACGTGGCCTTGATTCGATTTTAATGATTAAAAGCTGCAAGAAAATTACAGGAAATACAGTCCCTCGTTTGCAGATCTAGATCATCAGTGATCTTCAGCAGTTTTACTCATAGATTGTACCATCCTTTCTGGGATAAGTTCCAGATTGTACAAATGAACACTAAGTCTTTAAGCTATTGTTCTTTACAAAGAATGACATAGTGAATTATAATTCAAAAAGCACTTACAGGCTGAGGTGCCCATTTGAAGCCACTCTTTCAAATGAATTGACACTCATTTTCAGTATTAACTAAACGCTGTAGTTCCTGATGTGTAAATAGGATAAATAATTTCAACAGAACCATTAACAATGAAAGCTATGATAGAATTGCAGTACTGCTGCATTTCTTAAAAGCTGGTATTGTACGTGTAAATTGCATGTTTCAGAAGGTTCATGGGCAATCTCTTAAAATGAATAGAGTGAGATATTTAAGAGCGATCTGTACTTAATACTTTCAAGAGCTACTTGTTTGTTTGTGAATCTACACAAAGCTGATGAATGTGCTGCTTAAGCCTCATTATTAGTTATCACTTACGTGGCAGTTTACATCTTCAGAGTGCTGTATAAACATAAGTTAATTACAACTTCCAAACTGTTGATTAAATTAAATATGTGGTGGAGGAGCTGGAATGAATTTCCTTAAATGCAGTAGTCTTGCTTGTCAGTGGATGATACGGATGTTAAAATACACTCACCCAGTTTATTGAAGATATGAGCACATTACACTTATTTACAAAAAGGAAGGAAATATAGTTTGTTTTTTTTTCCCCTCTGCCTATCTATGGGGACTTGGCACTGGAGATACTCTACTAACATAGTGCTTTTCCAAGCGGTTCCTCAAAGAGGCCTTGTTTTTGAAGCCTCTGTTGTGACAATTTACACTGTAATTCAATTTGGAAGAATCTTTAAAACTGTAGTGTGTTTATTATGCTTATCCTAACCAGAACATAGGATCTCTATATTGGCTGTAGTCAGCTTAGAAGCTTTACTTTAAAAAAGTTTTACTATGTACCAAATATGCATTCTTGACCATTTTCCTCAAATGTATTCAGATATCCTTAAAATCATCTCTTCTTTTAGTATCAGCTGTGAAATAAAAACTTTAAAAGAATGAGAAGATTCAGACCTGGTGTATTTTTCTTTTTAAAATTGTTCACTATAATTTTTGTCAGAGTCGCTGAGTCCTCTACATATTGAATTTAGAGCGGCAAAGCTTGTAGAATGCTGTAAATGTGAAATCACTGTGGGTATCGCTCTGTGATTTGCTTTTCCTATGTGAAATCAGATTTTGTTTCTTTCAGAGCACCCTGTAAAAGTTTATCAGGTGTTCATGAGCTTTCCTAAAGGGTAATGAGTGATGCATATTGAGGTGTGGGAGCAGATAGTTCTGCCCTATCTTTTAATTTGCACACCTACTTGGGGTAGGCAGAGCAGAAGATGGGTGTGAAGCATATTTATAAAATGTAAGTAAATCACAAAATACTAGTTTGTTTCTTCGTAGGTCACGTGCAAATCCTTTAGTGTTTCAAAAATATGTAATCTGAAGTTTAAATTTGTAATTTCATGTATTCTTAATAATAGGTTTTATATTGCTCTTAAGTGCAGTATTTATATTTTGTTTCTATGGTGAATATTCTAAATGCCATTTAAAATTTAATTAATTACAAAGTACATTTGTAATTAGAATGATATCTCTGAACACTCTAATATTAATCAAAGTAGTATATGTAGGACTAACATTTCTGTATTATAGTGCCTTTTACATTGTGAAGGCTAAGGTATGTAGAGGGAGCCGTAGGTGATGCAGTGGTTTGGTTTCAATAGTGCTTTTTGTATTGATTTTCATGTCCCATTTGACATGTTTCTGGAGAAACAAATGTGATCTAGTCAAAATTTGCATAGAGCTGCTTTGAAAAGAGCATGGTAGAAATGGTTTAACTGGTTGTCAGATATGGAAATCGGCTTAGGAAGGGTCATTTTTAGGATTTGGACTTTAGCAACTTGTAGATGATGCCAAATAGGGAACATATGCAAACGCTGCTGAGGAAGGAGTAATGTAAAATTACCCGAAAATCATATGATAAAATTAAAATAAGTAGAAAGCACTTAACAATAACTTGCTAGCCTGTGTTACAGTAAAACAAACGTAAACTAGAATGGGCTGCTGGCAAGTGCGAGGTAGTGATGCTTCTGTGTCTCTTCTCTTGCTTTCTCTCAGAGGAGTCCTTGCTCTGGGATGTATCCACTTTTTCACTTTATTAAACAGCCTGGAGTAAAATATTTTCTAAGTGAGTGGACCAATCTCAGTAACTCAAGCACTAGTATCAAAAGTAACTTTGTATTTAACAACAACAAAAAAGTAGTTCAAGAAGCATGACTGCTGACAAAGCCGTTGGGAGGAAAAGGGAGGCAGCTCTTCTACGAAAGAGGAGACTGAAGGAGTTGATAAGTCTTTTACCCCATCAAACATATGTGTGAAGTGGAAAGTGACTGGTTACTTTTGATTTTTCTTACCCCTTAAAATTTTTTGCTGACTTTTGGAAGAGATTGCTGAATTTGGCACAATAATGATGATGGTAATGGAAAATATATATGAAATATATATGAAATCGATTAACTAGCTACAGGATCAACTTATTTGGGATTGTGTCATTTTCTAGTTCAATCCTGGGTGGGCAAGGCACTGCAGAGGATGGCTCTGTCAGAGGGGTGATTCTCTTCAGCCTGCAAACTGGTGAAACCTTGGATTTCACAGGGCCTTCTAGAGTGATTTTAAGTTGTGCTACCTTTCAGTCTTACTGGCCGTGTAGCTCCTCTTCTGTTCTTGGCCCCTGCCCTTAGACACTCCTAGCAGCAGGAGTCGAAGGCTTCCCACATTCTAATAGTTTTAACCTGGGAGTATTCCTAGCAATTGGCACTTGATAATTTGTACTCTGAGAGAGGTTCCTGGCAGGCTCGGGGTCTGTGTTGTGTAACAATTCCTAGGCACTATCAGAATGCCTCGGGTGCTATGTGTGGTTCGGAGGTTATGAAAACTGACTGATACAGATGGAAGCTGTTCCCTGCCAGCTGGCTTCGAGCGAATGGGAATGTTTCTGGGCACAGGTTCGTTTCCTAGTAGAGATGTAAGCTGAGATTCTGTAGTTTCTCCACCTGTGCTGGTCTTGAAGAGTGTTCCATAGCATACTACTGGATATTTTGGAAATAAGTGCTGGAGACCCAAATTAGCATCTCTATAACCTTAGAAGATAGAGGTGAAATTTCCATCCACGTTCAGTTTGTAATTTCCCCCAGCAGATGACACCAGATGAGTTATTCGGTGGAGTTTCAATCCTATTTTCATCCCTGTTACGGTCAATTCCATTTTACGTGTTCATTTTCTGTGGCCCTTTCTGTGAGAATGTCTTTCAGCAGGAGGTGGATGCTTTAGATTGTCATGGTCAGATCTGAATAATTTGCTTGGAGGAAACAGAGCTTCATGGCTTTTGTTTCTTTATAATGACAGAGAATCAGAGCTAGAATTAAGTCACAGAACAAAAGAGTTAAAATCTTTATTTACAAATTGAAGTACCAACATTAGTTACAATCCTGATGCTTCATGGATCAGTTCAACACGTGTCTGCCTGCAAAATGTGTTTTTTCACATCTCCATTTAGGCCTGCTCAATGGGTTAATTTTATGAAGGTAAAGACTATTTCTTCTCTAAGGCTTCTACACTAGTTGTCTGTAGTCACTGTCGTCTTATTACGGGAAGTAGCTGGCTGTATTTCTTTGGAGACTTGCTTCTTAGAGGATGGCTAAAATATTCAGTGGATTTAGCATTTTGATTCTTTGGATTGTCTGTATTTGAGAGGAAATTTATAGCAGCTTTCCAGTGGGTAAAGGGGGCTACAGGAGGGATGGGGAGGGACTCTATCAGGAAGTGGAGCAATAGGGCAAGGGGTAAATGTTTTAAACTGAAAGAGGAGAATTAGATTAGACATCAGGAAGAAATCAGGAAGTGGAGCAATAGGGCAAGGGGTAAATGTTTTAAACTGAAAGAGAGGAGAATTAGATTAGACATCAGGAAGAAATTCTTCACTGTGAGGGTGGTGAGACACTGGTACAGGTTGCCCAGAGAAGCTGTGGATGCCCCATCCCTGGAGGTGTTCAAGGCCAGGCTGGATGGGGCTTTGAGCACCCTGATCTAGTGGATGGTGTCCATGTCCACGGCAGGGGTGTTGGAGCAGATGATTCTATCTAGCTGTTCTATGATTCTATAAGACTTCTGTAATCAACTTTTAGGAAGTTTTCTTGATAATATTTCTGCCACGTGTTTCCATCATTTAATACGTTAATACTACAGGATGTTCTCCGTTGTACTCCTAGATAATGTACACAGGGTGTATGTTTCTGTACAACTTCTCCGTGTTTCACATGCTTCACAGCTCTAGTGCTCTCTTAAAACAGTCTGGGAGTTTGAGAATCAAGATAACTAGAGTCTCATAGGAATGGTCTTTGGCTTAGGTATTAAAACTTGTTATAAGCAGTAATGTCAAATAATGTTACTCTTCTCTTTATATCAGCAGACAATGAGGTGGGAGAGACCTTTGCAGAAAGCAGTTCATCTGATTTGATTCATTAAGCTTTAAATTCATTTCTCTCTGATGTACTAACCCGGGGTTGAGACCTGTAAAAATTTGGTCAGTTCATGGATCATGTGAGGATATGGGACAATATCCTTGGGCTTATCTTTTAGAACGTGAAATTACCTGAGGTCAACTTGATGCTTTCATATTCTTCTGCTCTGGAATTCTGCTGATTATATTTATCTTTGCCTGATCAGGAGCTTTGGTCTGGGCTTACTTTCTGCCCAGAATCACCTGTGAGGTGAGATGCAGCAGTAACAATCATGTTGGACAAGGCAGTTATTTCTAGGTCATATGAAAAGCACCAGAATGCTACATTTATTTCCAGATGTTCTTTTATTGATGTAGTAAGGGTTTCACTCGCTTTCTTGCATGATGCTGCTGTGGCTTCTGGGATGAGCACCCTTACAGTAGTCTCTAGCAAGACATAGCTTACCTACTAATAGGAAAGATGTTGCAAGATACAGACCCTGTTCCAAACTACTGTAACGCGCTGAAGCAGGTATTGGAGGATGTCAGGATCTGAAATCAACCCAGGTTTCACCTTGATCATCTTTGGCTTTCGCCAATAGACAATTCTTCATCAAGATGTGAATCTTACCAATTCACAGTTCCTAAAGGATTTATTTGTGATGCAGTGTTCGAGGTGGGGACTTTCCCAGCACAGATGAACATAACTGTAATACAGTTAGGCATGTTCTGAGAACATCGTTGGTGACATTTTCGCGCCACCAATATGGGCATCAAGATTGGTTTGGGGAAGGTCTGACGTGTTGAAAGTGAGCACGCGGTTGTGCAACTCAATTTTCTAACTATTTTATTGTTTGCTCTGGTAACTAAATTACTTGGGTATAAGTTTTGTAGTCGGAGATATCTTTGAAGAATGAACAAAAATTCCTGCTTCTATCATTTCTCTCGTTGAGTGAGATGGTGTAGTTGTGACCTCTGACGGGTTCCTTCACCTTTCTGGCTATAATACTGGCCACTTGAGAATCAACAAAAATCTGCTTAAATCCCTCTCCTTGTATTTTGAAGTTTTAGCATAAAGTGGCTATTTTTTTTTCAGGGCAATGTTCAAAATTACTCATACTTGATAAAGTTTTATATGCAGCGATCTGAAAATCGTAATACTTACTGGACTAATCTTGCACTATGTTTACGTATGTTTTGGAGTCTTCAGATGAGATGACAAAGATCAGGGGCATGTGGTGAGAGATCCTTCTGCAGTTCCCAGACAACTAGGAGTAACATTGATAGTGGAGGACGGTGATCTTACTGTCCATGTTGTTTCCTTCCTTAAATAAAGACAAAGGGAAGTACTCAAATTAGCACCATTTCGGGAGTCGTGTAAGGTCCTTTTGTTTAATACTGCAGCAGTCATTCACTGATTTACAGCGAGGGGGTTTGAGGGGGTTTTTTGGCCCGCGCAGGAGTAGGGTTTAGGGGAACCTGCTTGTTCCAGGTCAGGCACTGCAAGAAGGAGCCCTGTGGCTGCAACAGCCTCCCCGTCCCCACCTGGAACTGGAAGACGACTTCATTTAGATGCTGCAAAGACATAACAGAAAGATCTTGCAGTGGGTAATACAGGTAGTAGCGCACAATTTGCAGTCACTACTGCCCTGTTTCTGCGTGAAAAGTTCATACTGGGTCTCCCAATTTTTTGTCTCTTCCACGTTTAAGGGCAAAACTTTATTTAACTTAATTGGGAGCAATAAACATTGGTGAAAGAGTAGAGTGGTGCTGATTTGGTAGTCTGTTTTATTCAAAGACGCTGTCAAACATTAATATCTTTAAATAATCAGTAATTTTAGAGGAACATCTTGTGAAATATTGCATCTAGATACTTGATTGGTCTATTTCACAAAATTCTGTGGATAGCATCAAAGACTGCTTTTTTTTTTTTTTTTTTTCCAGAGTATGTTGCAAAGTATACTTTCTTATCATTGGTATGCTAACAGTGTACTTGAATTGCAGATTCAGCTTTGCTCAAATATTGGATTGGGTTTTTAAGAAGAAAAAAAAAAATTAAAAGCTGGATAGTATTAAATCTTCTTAATAAGCAAGTCTCTCTTCCACTTAATTTGTGCTTTTGTTGTAGCTAACAAATAATTTGCTGTATGGGTTTTTCTGTACACCATTGATAGAATATACAAGCTTGTCATCCTAGTGTGCTGGAAATGCTACACTCAAATCAAGTGTTCCTTTCTGGTTTTGTATATCCTCACCTGCTCCTCACTGTAAATCATTGAGATGTCAAGAGCAGTGATTAATTAAGCTGCACGTGCAAGTGCTTTTTTTCACCTGTCAAGTAGGAAGAAAACTTACTATAGAGAATTGTGTGATGCTGTTCAATTCATTTCTTTTTCTTCCCAGCTCTGAGGTTTGCAGAAATATTTTACAGTCTTATTTCCATTAACGTTTCTGTATTAATAACATGGTGTGAGTTGGGAGCTATGATTATACTACAGGAAGGATTGTATTTAAGGGTCTGGGAGCATAAATAATCGTGGTCTCGAGGCTGCGTGTGTTTTTATCTCATGGTAGTCAAGTGACTTTAAACTGGCTTCTTATTTAAGGAAACCAATTAATAGTGCATAACTGCCTATCAATTTCTTATTTATGTGTATGCATTGTAATATATATGTAATTTTATTGGCATTTGAAAAGCTTGGATGTTTTTCACACTCTCTGGGGCAAACAATGAAATTAAATTGTATAGTGATCTTAATCTGTTATTAAAAGGTCCTGGAAAAGGAAGATTACAAGGTAGATTCAGGTTTTGAATCGGTTTTGCCATTGGTTTAGCAGCGGGTGGGCAGGCAGATGCCTGCTCAGAGTAGAACCTATTGCCATTTTTCACCATTGATAGAGTAGCCTTTCAGAGTCAATGAGCTCTGTCAATGTGAGCTTGTCAAGGCTACAACTTCATAGACCTGAGAGGCGGTTTGAGAGGTCAGCCCTTTTCAGGTTTGCTGTGATGCAAATGAACTTTAATGCTTAAACAACTATTGGAATTTTTATGTCTGCTCCTTGTTCTTTTTTCTTCACAAAGTCATTGACGAGACATTCAGTGCTTTTTAAATTGGAAGTTGCATTGTGCTAAAGACCTAGTACAGATTTACGGAGGGCTGAAAGCAGTTAGATCATGTTCTTTTCATGGTGCGATTAGAATCAAATCGATTTCCCTACAGCCTTCAGCATTCAGATGGCAATTTTAACAAAGCTTGGGGGCTAGACAAGGGACAAAACGACTGAACTGAATGTTAATTACACTCTGCAGCCTTATTTTCTTTTGATTTGGAGCTGACTGGCAACTAAATTAACAAAAGTGTGACCATAACTGCTGCCCTATTTTCATTTAAAAGGAGAGCAGACTCTAAAAGGCTATCTTTACAAAGAAACAAGTGAGGTCTACTGATTATTGTTAAAGGGCACTGTCTTTAAAAACATAATAATAACAATAACCCCCGAAATACTCAATTCCCAATTGATGTGATAAATTAGTCACTGGTACATCCACCTTCTGATAGTTCTTTGACTGGGGACTCTTTAAAATAAAACATGATAAAAAAATCAGTGTAATGATTACTCATAGATAGCAATGATCTAATTTTAATCATGTGACCGCGGTACATGCTTAGATGTGTTTCCCCACAACTGCTCTGGCAGCAGGGAGAAACTGGTGGTTGAAAACTGGGATGTTAGGATTTGGTGGGAAAGGAATAGTTTGTTGTCTGAGTTTTTATTTTTCCTCGGATGCTCTTGTTCTCCCGACGGCCTGTAGTTTGATTTGCTAAGGTTCATTTACAGTACTTGTATTTTGTAGTAATAACAGCAAGATGCTTTCTCATCCCTTCCCCTCACCCCTCTCTGCCTTGTAAGGAAGCTGCAGCTGCACTAAGTTGTATTTGATCCTTGTCATTGCTCCGTCCTTTTGCACCTGCAGCTCTGTTGGTCTCATCTTAACACCTGGCACCATGAATTATCCTCTTTTTATTCATAGGCAGTAGCAAATCCCATTTAGAGCTAAGCAGTATATATTCTGGCAGTCAAATGACCATAAATGTCAGAATGTATTTCTCAAATGTAAATATAACTGAATAATTATATTCAAAATGCTGTGAAACTTTACAGCACAGAATGTCCTTTAATACTAGCGTGCATAATCTTAAAAAGCTGTGCAGAACAGCTTTCAGGATTCTCTATCTGAAGGATCAAGCGTGGAAAAAAATAGGCAGTAAAACTGCTTTAGAATGCTAAATATTGGGTTTGCTCTTCGTACACATCACAGGCTTAGTAATACTCACGTGATTTACTGTAACTTTCTGCATTTGGTTTTCAGTCTCCTAAATTGGGATATAAAAGTGGCAAAAATCGCTTTCTTGTTGAGAGTGTTGCGTATTTGTACTTGACCTACAGCACTGCAAAATAATTCGCAACCTCTTGTCGGTTTAGATGCCGACCTTCTTAGAAGCAGTGTGTGTAGACCTCTGGGGTACTGGGAGAGCAGTGCTGCTGCTTTGACACTTAAATCGCTTCAAAATTTCTCTGGCTTTAAAGTTATAACTGCTATAAGAACTGGAAAGCACGTACCCGAACGGTTTTTGTTCCAAAGTGGTTGCAGATAGTTATTTTGAGTGTCATAAAAAGTTGTTTCTGTTCTAGTTGCTATTTAATACCCGGGAAGTTTTGATAGTACTAGAGACCACCCTGTACTCAGTCACTGTCCTGTACCTCTCTCCTTTTCACACCAAAGCAGCTGCAAAACAAAGTTTTTCTAAAACCAGTCAAGAGTAAAATTCTTTCTCATTTGTCTTCCAGACACGAAGATCGATTGAGAAGTTATTAGAATGGGAAAACAATAGGTTATACCACAAGGTGAGTGCCGCAGGGAGCAGCTTCGTACTGTTGGAGTTTGAATTGCACAGTATGGAAACAGATGCTTTTGTTGAACGAAAAATATGAAAGGTGGACAAATGGGCTAGTCTGTGTGCTGCAATAAAATACAGCTCATTTTTCTTCTTTTTCTTTCCTCCCTTGTCTAGCTGTGCTTGCATTGGAGACTAAGCAAAAGGAAATGTGAAACGAATAACATGATGGAATATGTAAGTTAAAGGGCTGTTTTGTGAGTTTCTCTATTAAATGATCATTTATTTTGCTTCTGATCTTATTCTTTTCATGATTATTAATCAGTAAAGGTGTCAGGAGCTTAATCGCCTGAGTGCAAGGATTTTCTACGGTTCACAGATGCATGGTTTCATGTGCAGGACTGATTTATAAAGTTATGAATGACTTGAAAACAAGGCTTCACTGTGTTCTGAAAAATAATAAATTAATTGCCAAGATAAAATAGCTTGAACATGTGCTGATGGAGTGTGAAATTTTAGATGCTGTATAAAGAATAACCACAACTTTGGTTACGCAGCAAGTCAGATATGGCTGTTTTATATAATGCTAATCGAGTCTAAAAGTATGGAAGAAGACCTTTCAACTAAGCTGTTGGAGCTTAAGAAACCTTTAGCCTTTTTAGATTTTAACTGCCCCTCACCTCAACTGTCTTGAAAGTATCTTTATCTCCAATTGGTGTCACTAAAATATTTTTAAGTCAGTCTCTGGAGTTTTAACTTAGCTCAGTCTTTGACTGAGATTCCATAAATCCTTCGTGGAAATATACAGTGAGCAGTTATATGTGATTTATAAGGGATGATGCCCAGTGTGGGATTTCAGTTTGTTTAGCTTGCAACCTTTTTTTTTGGTGCTGTTTTTATTTTCAAAATATCTTGGAGGCACATAGGGTAGGATGAAATTAACCTGCTAAAATGTAAGAAACAATAGAATTCGCATAATTTCTGTTAATGCTTGAGGAAGGGTTAGCTTTTTAAAAACAAATAGTAGCTTTTGAAAAATATCTACTATATTACTACTAATTTATTTGTGATCTTTCATTACATGCTACTTAGTCTGTTCTTCGAAACAAAAAAAGCTATCATGCATGTAAGAATTTTAAAACTGATTAAATAGTTGGAAATTATACTAAAAGACCCTTTTTCCTTTAATCTTCCACTTTTTCCTGTTTCTACATTAGATCTCATTTCTAGCCTGAACCATAAGATCTTTAAAGTGCACTTTTTGCAGAATGGCTCTTTTGAGTTCACTGAATAAGTAGACTTTTGGTAACATCTATTCTGCATATTTTTAATTTTTTTTTTTTTTTGGGGGGGGGGCAGGGGAGGAATAAGTTTACTTGTACAAGATGGAATTGAAAATGATATAAAGCAAATTTCATAAAGTAGATTCGAGCTTTAGCTAATGAAGGCGATTTTATTTCAGTGAAAATTTTGTTTTTCTACAGGAAAACATTGTCGGGTCCAATGTTTTGCAAATTTAATTGATAAAAACACATACACTGCTAATTTTGTAAATACCATCACCCAGCGACATTTACAGATGAACATTCATTCCTCTAAATAACAGTTAAAATCATTTGACCTGTTTGCATTAGTAGTGTGTAAGCGTGGGCATATAGTTTTACAGGATAAAGCCAGAATAGCTTATTTTCAATTTGTGAAACTTCTAATATATTATTTCTGGATATATTTCATGACAAAGCTTCTAGAAAACTTCTCTGTACCATTTTCACATTTTCAGTGAATTGATTTGCCAGTCTCTTTTAAAGAGCTACCCTTAATTAAGCTACTCTTAATGTAATTTTAATGATTTAATTTTAAATAAACATGTATTCTCACTTTTTTTTTTTCGAAACAAGTGATTTTGATTAGACTCCTGTACCCCAAACTTGGTGCTCTGCCAATTTGAGGTTCTAAATCCTCTGTTGTAGATGCTAAATTAAATTAAGTAAATTAAATAAAGACAAGATAGTCTTACACCTGTGGCATAAACACAGTTTTCCAGCTTTACGTTTTGCTCCCTTTTTGAAACCTTTCCTGAATATCAGAATCCCTGGTCACTCTGAAGCATCTAGTGGTTGACTCAAGCCAGTGATCAATGGATTTTGAGCAGTTTGCATCACTTATGAATATCTCTAAATGTAAAATTATGCACTTGATTTTGGTATTTGTTATTTTAAAAGCGTTTGCCTTAAAAATGAAATCCAAGGGTTACTACTTTTCTGATGTTGTGATATCTGGGATAGAAGAGCTTAGTATTTAAGCAGCCAAGGTGTGTTCTTTACAATCGAAAAGATTCAGAAATTCCTTTTTTTTAACTCCTAAGAATGGCAAGCTCCCCTTCCACATCAGCTCCGTAGTTGTGTTACCCAGATGCATTTGTTTATGAATACAGTCACGCCGCTGTATTATGACAGCCTCTCTGAAGAAGGAAAACGCGCGAGTGAACGTTTTCTTTTAAGCTTTCAGTTTAAAGTAGGATAAATACTTGAATTGTATTCTGGAGCGTACCCTACCCTCTGTACAGAGCTCAGAAACACGTAGCTGAAATTTGAATTGGGACCATAAGGATAATCATGCAAAAAGAGTTAGTCAAGTTTCCTGTTAACTGCTTGCAGATTTGCTAGATACGGGAACTTTGCAAAGGCCTATACACACTTTTCTCTGTTCGAGTTGTTTTGAACTATAAACATGATTTTAAAATCCTATATTAAGTGGAAACAATGTTGAAGAGAATTGCATGTGTAATTGAAAATTAACTCTGCATACATTGTGCCTTCTGTTTTTTTTTAAATGAGTATGTTTATCACTCATATTTTTTCCTAATAAATGAATTATGTTCAAGAATAATTAGAGTAGCTTATTTAATTTTGTTTAGATGTTAGGTGTTGGTAGGCAAACTTTTTCAACTGTATTTGATTCTTTGAATGTTGGTTTTCTAACTCTAAACCAATTATGTTAAATGTGACTTTTTGAATGATCTAACTAAATAAAGGCAATGTGATTTTTTTGATTGTCATCACAATTTGATGTACTCAAAAAGATTAAAAAAAAAAAGAGCATGTGAGTTAACATTGTGATAGACGACAGGATTGCTGCCATCTGCCATTTAATATATAATTTGTTTTCTTTTTATACAGGTCATCCTTATAGAATTTTTACCAAAGACACCGATTTTTCGACCAGATTAGCGTTTGATTTATTTATAAAGACTTACTCAAGTATGTTGTCTTTCCAATGGTGCCTTGCTTGGTGCTCTCCTGGTGGTGACATAGCATTGGTTCTACAGAATCTTGTGGTGTTTTCATTCTTTTTTGTTTGGGTTTTTTGGTTTTTTTGTTTCTTTTTGTTTTTTTTTTTTTTTTGTTGTTGTTGTTTTTGTTTTTTAAATAAGAGCATGTTCTAAGTGCATTTGGTCGAAGTCTGCAAAGTCATTTCATGCAAATGTTACCTACTACTTAAGTTATTGTTACTTTTACTACTTCTGTTTATTAATGTATCTTGATTTTCAAAGAGTCTTTTATATGTGTGCGCGCGCGTGTGTACATATATATATATATAACTATAAATACACAGCTGAAAATGGTATATAAGTGAGCAGGTATTTTTTTATCCCAAAAATGATACAACTGATTGACTGTACATTGTGTAAGTCCTTTTAATCATTCATTTACATGCTGAAGTACCTTCTAAGATCTTCCTAAACTTTTGTCAGCGACTAGTCAATTGTAAATATTTTAATTTCTTTCTGGGATATTGGCTAGCCTCTTCCAACAAAAGAAGGAGATAAAGTTATTTTTGAAACTGTGCTTTTTTGGAAACCAAATGTCACTACATTAGTAGTGCTCTCTGTGCTTTTCATAAAGAAGCCCTGTCAGCTGGTTCTGAAAAAAAAAAAGTTCTAATTTAAGGGTTAAAAAAAAAAAATAAAGGCAGCAAAATAGAATTATTTTACTCAGACTAGAAGAATCACAGAGAATTGCATGCATCTGGTTAGTAGAACTCAAGATGACAAAAATATGTTAGCATTGCAATTTATAAGGTAGCTGTTCTAATTCAGGCTAATGCCATCTATCAGCTTTATTCCTACTGTTTACCAGATCCTGTACACAAGGGTGCAGAAGGACTTGTTTTATTAAAACTTATTGTCTGAGAGGACCTTTCAGGGTGTCTTTTGTGGGCTGGGTTTTTTTTGTTTTTGTTTTAAAGCCACATAAGCAGAAAAAAAACTTACTGAAGACATCTTGAACAATGCAGCTCCAGATGCAGATGCCATGTATTAAAAATAATTAAAGCAGGGTACACTGAGCAACAGTGTAAGTTTAAATGTGTTAGGTAATTATTTATTACACCCTTGCTTCTGCTCATTTTGGTTTACAAAGCTTATTTTCTGCACAAGTAGAAGACTTTTTTTAACTGGATAAATGCTTGGGTCAGGCCAGTTGTATTTTATTTCTTGTAGTTATATCTTAGTTGTACATATCTTCACACATAGCTGTTGGGTTTGTTTTTTTTTAATGGCAACTCAATTATACTTTTAAATTTTCTTTAGGTAGCTAAAACTACTGTACATGAACATTAAGTTAAGAATATGTTCCTTGTACAGTTGTGGTAGCAAGCAATAATGTGAATATAAGAAAAAAAAAACAACAATAGATATACTCTGCTTAATATTTGTATGAATGACAAGTTGATACCACTACAAGAATAATCTTCTCTTTCTAATCTTTTAAATACAAGTTTTATTTCAAGGTAATATAATACAGGTACCTTGATGCTGTGAACTATTTTTCTATGTCTTCAAAATATTTATTCTCTGTAAAATATTCTCTAGTGACTATTATATTCCTAAATTGTTGATAGTGGGAGTGGTCTAGAAAGTTTTAAGTTTTCTTAAATCTAAGCCTTCTGTGTCTGTTCCCCCAACTCATCCTTTGCTCAGCTTTTGTCTGTGGATTCCTGCTGTTTATTTTGAAAATAGCTCAGCTATGCTTTTCACCCAAGCCCACAAGCATGTTTCTTTGACTTGACAGAATATGATTTTTAACTAACAATTACCAGTTTTGTGCTGCCCCAGACCTGTGAGTCCCACACCGGTTTCTCTCCAAACTAACTGTTTATAACTGAAAAAAAAAAAAAAAATATCAGTTTCAACCCCATCTTTAGTACAAATCTGGCTCTGCAGCACTACCCCTCTCACTCAAATATTGGTTATAATCTCGGATCAGTTTCAGGCTGTGAGGGAGGCCAGAGGCCACCATTGATGACAGATGAGGTTGTGGAGGCTGGATGTGGAGGGGAGAGGTTGGAATTGAATGGAAACGAAACCTGATGATAAATACTGATGACCGGAAATACATGTTGATTTCTTCAAGGGTCAGTTTTTAACGAAATTAATATCGAATCATACAAAGCCTAGATTTTACTATCCAAATTCTCAGTTGACTGGGTAGACAGGTTTGTGTCACGGATGCAGCTTCCCACCCGTAGTTCGTTAGTGTGGAGGGATAGATTGGATGAGTTCATAGCGGCACGACTTGAGCCATTTACCATCATTTACGACCCAAACTTCCCACGCTACTTTCTGTGACACCACGACTACCTTGCCAGCTGCACCCAAACCTACCTGCAGTAGAGCTGATTTTGAGTGTGATGTGTGCTCCAGCCAGAGCAGTGAATTGAGTGTTGCTCACGGGCTTAGAAAGAGTATCTTGCTGGCAAAGCGTCCACAGAAGCAGTAGTGCTGCTTAAGATCTTGTCTACTTTCAGGTGTATCTGCTGTCATCTACTTGGCTAGCAGGCATTTCTGTGTTTTGACTATGACTTTCTCTCTAAGAATTCTAGGTCCAGAGTAGAATTCTGAGCAAATAAAAAGTCGAATCCCTTAGTGAGGAGGCCAGACTAATTGCCTCTTAAAGCATTTCTTATATTTTATGAAAACAATGTCTCTGATTTAAAATGCAACCAGGAGGCTTGAAAAATTGTTTTTATACATAGATGAGTCTTGCTTAAAAGTGTTGCTCTCCTGATGAAGTAGTACACTCGCCTAGGAAGAATGCTATAAAACATTTTCATGCAATCCCTTTCAATTCATTAATTACAATGACAGGAATTGAGTATGGCGGGACCTTTAATCAGCTGTTTAATGCCTGCAGCAGTCATCAAGACTTTTCTTTGATGTTGTTTCTAAAATACTGGATCTTATTTATTTTGTGTGCTAGTGAGAAGACATAACATTACCTCTTTTTTTGTCTTAATTGGCAAAGGATGAAGTTGGACCAGTTTGAGCAGGCCAGAAACTCTAGTCAGACTTCAGGACATAGCCTACTCTTTGCTAAAATAAATACTACATTGTACTAATCTGTTCAGCTTCTTGCAACTCAGCAATTCCTACAAACAATCCTATCTATTTCAAATTTTCCTCGAACAGTAAGAGTTGGGTACCCACATGATATTCATCATTTAACAAATGATGCTAATTATGTCTGTTTCACCTTTAGCCTGGAAAACTAATGGTACATCAATGACTCCCTTTTCCTCTAACTTAGTATTTTTAGGTGTAGTGGCCTTTATCTGGCCAACAAATATTTCTTTGTTACTGCAACATAATGAAACTCAATGATTTTTTTTTAGTGGTAGGAAGAAATAAGTCCTAAGGGGAAAAAGGCTTTCTGCCTGACCCTACATGAAGAATTCTGTAGGGCTCATCTGTTGTTAAATAGCTATGATTTGATGTTTATTCTGAGATTGGCAAACATCTCCAGAAATTAAAATGTTTGTGGAGATAGGTTACGCGAAGTCAGTAATTTTTTTTGTAATAGCTCAGTAAGAATCATTATAATAAACTATGTATGCAAATCCAAAAATGTCCATGGCAAACCTACTATTTCCCGTGGTACACAAAACCAAGTAGATCATAAAAACTTTTTACAGTACTTTGATGTAGCTTATAATCTCTGTATCAATTCATTAAATCATACTTTTTTATTTTATAAATCTCAAGGCCAGTGTTTAAATTTAACACTTTCTCTCTGAGACATAAGCTTACTTAAGTCACATTTTCTTTCTTTTTTTTTTTCCTCTAAAAGTCATTATTTAGTCCTGAAGGTTGTAGAGGAGAGCTTTAAAATGCAATCTGTAACTGCTCAGAGGCCAGAAGGCAAAGAAAAAGAACTTGTCTTTATTCTCTTCCCTCCACCCCCCACTCCAAAGTCTTAATTTTAAATCGGTCCCCTTGTTTTGGGAGCCCAAGCTTATGGTTTTTGAGCAGCTGGCAATAATGCAAATTGTCCACCAAAAACCCCCATTTGAATTCTGAACAATTTAAAGAGATCACTTTAATTGAAGAGGCAAAAGACTTGTTAAGCAAAGAAAATCCCTGGTTCTTCTAGCACTGCTGTTGAGTAATTAAAAGAAGGATCATGATGACCCTACATTAGGTCAAAATCCAGATGATTTTCTGTAAAGGAAATGCTCAATTAGAGAGGTCTCGGAGCCCCAAATGTCTTGGATTCATAGTAGCGACTTATTGAGGGTAAGTGGCACTGGCTAGTTTTGTATCCGTGACAAAAATAAGTTATGGTCCTCTTCAGCAACCTTGCTTACGGAAAGAAAGCATTTTAGAAATAAGATCTGTATTCATCACTGCTAATTTGCTGTAATTTCTATGCTGCTTCTCCCTAAAGCCACATTGCATTTCCATCACAAACAGCCAAGTGTATGATCGTTACAATGCCTTTAATAGCCATATTGTAGGTAGAAATATTAACTTCTCAGGGACTAATAGGAAATATGAAAATGGAGTTAATGAGCTGAATGCCTATCTGCATGAAGGCTTACTTTGCAAACGGCACCCCAGAAAATTTCTGATTGTAATATGCATGACCATTATGAATGTTATCAATATACAGCTATGAGAGCTCCCTTTACCCTGTATTATTAGGCTGCTGAATGTCAAAGTGTATCGGATAAGGATAAATGAATTTTTTGGCTGATCTGGATGGAGTCATTATTTCTAGCGGTGCTACCTTCTTAATTCCTGTGTTTATTCTTTGTGAAGTTCTCTCTGTAGGTCGGGTGAATCAGGGTCATACAGGTGTAATGAAAAAACAGTATCCTCCTTCTTAAGGAATTGGGGAAAGTCTGAAGGGGACAAGTGCTCTAGAAGCAAGAACTCTCACTGCTGAAAACGCCATGCGTTTATTCTTCATGAGTTACAGACGCCCATTTGGGTTGTTTTGTTGGTAACGGTGTTTTACAGTTCATTCATTTTTCAACTTCATCTTTTTGCACACTGGGGTATCAGTCAGCATGGGCTGAGTTAGAGATGACTTTTGAAAATGTAAAGAAAAAAAATAAGAGAGTCCTTGCATGAAACTTCATATGTTGGCAGGATGTTTGTATCTCCACCATGTGACACCTGGGTAATACATCTTTTATAATCTAAATTTTATTGTTTTCATGGAAGATAGTATTTTTTAAAAATCTTTGACTTTAATTCATTAATATTTCATTAAAATTTATTTTCTTTAAAAAAAAATAAATCCATAAATGCTTGACTTCTCACAATGCAACACACCAGTAGGAAAGATTCTGTGAGGCAAAGGATGAAACATAGGAATTGGGAGAAGCAACACCCAAAAGTTTGAATTTGAGGATTAGGTTTGGAATTATTCGAGCGTGATGGAAAATAGTTTTCAACTCTACAAAATGGTATTGAATAATGATAGCTAAGTAAAAGGTAACAATCCAGTAATTATGTAGACCGTCTTAATTTCTATTACATTTTTATTTTAACAAGTGTGTGGTTGGTTTGTTTGGGTTATACCCTGTTTAATAGACAGTTCTGCTCTTATGCAGATTTGGAGCTAAGGTTCCTCAGCATCTCTTAGTTTAAAATATCCAGACCAAACTGGAATCGCTGACGAGAGCTCTGCAGCGAGTACAGAACAGGCTTTTCCTGAGCTCTGGAGCCTGTAGTGCACGGCTAATTGTTTCCAAAGAACATTCTTGATTTGTCCCAGCAGCTCCTGCCAGGTGACAGTGTATCTAAGGCCCAGGAGTGGGACGCAGTTAGGAGAATTTTAAGTTCAGGTAAGACAGAATTTTGTAGTGAGTCGTAGCTTTTGTGGAGAAGGGAGCCGCTGACAAATGCTCACTTTTGGAGGGCAGATAGAAGATTTTATAATGTTTATTGAGGCCTGTGCTTTTCTCCCCTCACCCCTCCTTATTTTTGATTTCGTCACTGAAAGTTACTTTGGTTGTCTTGAAAACTAGTTAGCTGAAGGGGTTTTTTTTCTGTTACAGTGCTTTTAAGTTTTTATTGTGTTTTTTTTTTTTTTTTTAAATCATGTTTAGAAATCTTCCAAAAAGTCAGATACCCCGATGCAGTATAACGGATATTTTTAGTAGCTCTGTGTTGAAACCGATTTCAGGGTAGCGACACAAATATCTCACTTGTCCACTCTAAATGGTTACCTCTGATCCTTCTGTGCTTGCAACGGGCTTTCCAGCTTGTTAGGATACGCGGTGTGCATACTCGTTAACATTGTCAATGAGCAGTTGGGTTCAGTGAGATAATTAAGGAACGCGGAGTAGTTCCTGATCCAAAAAGTGTAGCTCGCAGTCTTGTTGCCATACAAGGCTGAATAGGGCAAATCAGAACACGAAACCTGTTCCAAATGTAAATTTTAAATTAGACCAGTAAACCACAAAGCAGTGCCTAAGTGTTGCGTGCTAAAGTAGCCCTGCGTAATTCACGTTGCTTTAAAAGAATTTGCAGAGGATTGCACCGGATTGTATTGCTTAGGAAAAACCTGTTAAAACGTACAAAGCAGTAATGGTAAATAAGTCGAAGGGTTGTTCTCTTTCAAGAAGGCAAAGTTTTTTTTTTTTTTTAAAAAAAAAAAACCCAAAACAAAACCAAAAACCAACAAAAATCCATTTTGGACTGTGTTATAAATCTATTTCAGGCAAAAAAATGCGTAAGCAATAATTGAACCTGGAACTGGATATTAAGGAAGCTGCTATTTGTAGAGGGACTTGATGGTGATTTTTGCCTGATGGGCATCTCCTCTCATACAGAGTTTAGAAGACAGGGTTGCTGTGATTTCCACTATTGTAACATTCCTCTTCAAATATTTGAAGTCCGGGTGAGAGACTGAAACCGAGAGGCCAGTACTGTATTCACAGGGTGCACGGCTTTGGGAGGAGAAGACAGGAAGAAAAGGACTTTTTTTGTTGTTGTTGTTGTTGTTGTTGTTGTTATTTTTTTATTTTTAAGGCTGCACAATTGTATATATGCATATTGAAGAGTATTTAACCATGTCTGCTAAATTACTGAAGTTAATCTATTGTTGAATTATAGAGTATTATTTAATACATCAGCATTGTTTTTTCCTGACCTGACCCAGAATTGGAATGGACTCCAATATAATTTTTTTTAAAGCATTTCTTAAGTTGTATGTATTATAAACTAATAAAATAATTGTTAACCTATCTACTCAGCCTTACTGTTTTTCATCTGTCTGATGTGATGGGGAGGCGGGGGGGAGAGGAAGAAAAAGAAAGAAGAACCCTAGAAACTTCTGCCTTACCACACAGGGGTCTCTTCTAATTTCCAGTTGATAATTTTTGTCTAAATTAGGGAGAGGAGAAAAAAAAAATAGAAAAGAAAATGGCTTGGGGTAATTTAGGTGACTCTAGGAGTGGAGTTACTGAAGTTTAGAGGTGTTGCCTGCCTTAATGAGAACTCTGTTTGAAATGCTTAAGTCTGCATTTGGAGTTCTTCAAGCCCCAACGGTTGTAGGATTTATTGGACGTGTTATATTGTAGTAATGTTGAAGCTGTTTGTGTGGTTTTGGGGTTTTTTATTTTTATTTTATCCACTAGCACTCTCTCAAAGAAGGTGTACTTTCCGTCCAGTGAGGGCAGACTCCATTTCTTCAGACAGGAACGATTCCCATCTGTGTAAAGGGTGTGTTTTGAAGGCGATCAGATAGGGGATGGGTGGATAACCCCAATCTTGGGGAGCACAAACCCATCCTGCAACCCCAGGACAAAGTCTGGATTCTCATCGGCCAGTGGTTCTTACGGTGCCTGAAACATCTTACAGCTCCTTGGAAGGCTTAACGGCATTTTTATAAGGGGTGTGTGTATAAGATTTTATATATATATATGTGTGTGTATAAGAATATATATATATTTATTTATATATATGCGTGTGCTATTCGTGCCCGTGTAGNTTGCAAAAGCGGTATGATACAATGTTGCTGAGCAGAAAAGCGCACGATAGATTTAATGTAGCCAATTGTCTACTTTTGAAAAAAAGAGTAACTGTTCAGTGTGAGTTAATTTTGGATTTTTTCAGCATCTCTCTTTTAGGCTTTGTGCTGCATTCTTCTAGACAAATGCGTATTCCATGTGGGCCACTGTTCTGCTAAATGCTCTCAGTTCTCCTTTTGCAATCAAGATTATGTTGCTAAGGAGATTTTGCTTTTATTGGTGCCATTGATTTGTGTTAATACGTTTTGAATACCTCTCGGTATTCTTCCGTAGACAAGGCCAAAAGAAAAACTTCCCTGAGTTTCCCGATTTACATCACAAATGGAGCGGTGGTGTAATGAAGCCGATATAAAGTGGGCAGTTGAAAGGGAACTAAAGAAGGGCACTCAAGTGAGAAATGAAGAAATGTGCCGAGAGCGGTCTGCGGGCCGCCTTGGGCCCAGCTGCGGGAGCAGGAGCAGGCCCAGGCCGGCGTGGGGACAGCGGGGACAGCCCGCGCCTCCATCCGCCCGGACCACCCACTCCGGCTCCCCGGATTACCCCTTTCAGCCCAGAGGACCAGGAGGGAAAGCTCCACGGAGCTGCAGAACCGTGGCCTCGGCCTCCACCGTGGTGACCTGGGTGCCTGTGCCACCTCCAGGGCTCACCGCTGACTGTCCCAGTGTCTCCAGGCATGGACCCCCCTCCATAGTACCCTGGAGTGGCGTGGGGTGACCTGCTCTGTTGAGGTACCGCTGTAGCCACGCTATGCCCATAGCCCACACTCTGCTGGTCCATCTGCTCCATCTTCATGGTGCCCTTGAGGAGGGGGCTGTGGGGCTGCCCAGGCACTGCCTGCTCCCCCCCGAGGCTGCTTGGCACTATAGAAACAACCAACCAACTCCCTGACCACACCAAACAAAAAAGAAAACAGCACTTTAAAGAAATTAATTAAAAAAAACACCCCAAGCCTTTTAACCTTGTGTTCACAGGCAAGCCCCAGCAGGGCATCATGTCTGCTGCCCTCATGTAGATGGGCAAGGACCTCCCTTGGCTGCTCTCCCTCTTCCACGTTACGTGAGTGAGGTCCTGAAGGATTCAAAAGACATCGTAGATATTTAATTATTTTTTTAATATTAAAAGATTACTCAAAGAACATTCACACCAAAAAGCCAAAGAGCCTTGCCGTCTTCTGGGATTTGCCCTCAGAGAAATCTTCCACCTCTGCTGAGCTGAACCCCTGCCATCGAGACCTGCTTGACAAGGGGAGGGCACGGGGAGATGGCCTGCATCTGCAAACAGGGTAAAGGGGCATTTGCTGAGTGATGCCTTGTGCTTTGCAAAGCACCTTTGGGGGTTGCTCTGCAGGTATGGAGAGACGAGGACTGCTCTTACACAGCGCACACACACACACCCTTGTGAGCCATGTGCTAGTGGAGGAGCTGGGACGGTAACTTCAGGCACCTCGTCTAAGTTTTGGCTTTCCCCTGACGTGGGGAGGTGACCCCAAGTCTCGCTATCCCCTGACTTGTGACCCGCAGGAGCAAAAGTGTTTGGAAATAGAAGGAGTTGCTCTGCCTTTTGTATCCGGACCGGCAATCTGCTCTACGTTGTGTGTTGCTTACTGCAAAAAATTACTCATTTGGGTAGGCTTGGCTTTCTTCTCCGTGATGTTCAAGCCAGAGCTCTCTGTTCTCAAGCTACTGGTCACATTATACGTAGCATAAACTTCCGTCCTTCCACTCCCACTCTCTGAGGCGTTAAATCCCTGCCAGTAGGATGGAGACTGTGACTGGAGCAGGAAAGCTCAGCCTTCTCTACTTGTTCTCTCCGTGACCTTTTGAGGACTGCAGGTTATTACATGACTTAATCCTATATGTGTGCCTTTGAAGACCTCAATCCTGACTAGTTACTTAATATAAATAAAAAAAACAAAAACAAACAAGAGAGAGACACGCGTAAGGATCGCTCTTCTCTCCATACTTTGCAAAGCTCATTGTAGCAGAGGGTCTCGCCCAGGATTTTGTGCTGTTCTGTACTAACTTCACAGCAAAGTTCTGAGCAAAATCCTCCATCCTGTTTCGAGAGCGTGTGCCCAAACACACTATCTTTAATATGCTTTTTCATACCTTTTCCAACACGCTCTGCGGAAAGGGCCTGTTTTTATATGAGATAATGAGTTTTGAGGTTAATGAGGATAGGGCCCAGAATTCCTACTGTATTGTGTGCCATTGAGTATACAGTAGAAATAGATTAAGAGAGGCAGACAGTGTTTTAAAATCCTCTTTCATTTAGGCATTTTGTTTAGCATTCAGAACACAGCCCACATTACATGATTAGCTGATTTTAATGAGTGTCCTCTAATCAGTTAAATGAAAGTGTGTGGAAAACCTAAAAAGATTATATTTGCGGAGGCAGTCTGTTTACATTGTTATACCTCAGCTAAAAAGATACTTGGCATGTATGGTGCATCTAAGAGAAAAATGTGGAAGGCCAAAGAAGCCTTGAAGACAATTGGATCCAGCCCATTCTCCTTCTCCCCACAATGCAAGCTCTGATGACTTAGTATTTTAATTAATGTCAACCCTTACCATCAGTGCTCATGGGAACAATCATTAAACCAACACAAAAACATTTTAAATGGCTGGCAACCTACCAGATACTGAGCTAAGCATTCCCATGGTGGAGTGGACGGTTTCGTAGCCAATTCTGCACTGGATTAAATACATTCTCTAATAGTACTGGCTCAAAAGGCTATTATTTTCATACTCAACAGTGCACTATGGTTTCTAAGTTCTTCTGTTTTAAAATATTTTCATATTTACTTCCGAACGCTACTAACTATCAATGTTACGTATATGGATGTGGTTGAATTTTACTCTTTGTTGTTACTAAAACCTACTTTTCTTTTTCTCCCCCCCACCCTTTTTTTTTGGTTTTATTTTGTTTTCCTTGCTGCTAAACCAAAGCCATGGGTTGTTGGTTTTGTTTGGTTTGGTTTGGTTTTTTTTTTTTCTTTTATATAATTCACACGATCAGATGCAGCCGAAACCAACAGGCAGTTGTAGGTCTTAAAAATTGCTGGCTGAGCGAATTTTAAAATTGAACAACTCATCTATTTTTGGTTTCGTATTGCGTTACTTTTGCCCAGGAGGAACTGTGTCGTGTCTCTACCTAATAGGTACTCTGCTGTCCCTACCACTGCAATATTTGCTTGCCAAGTGTACTGAGGAGCCTGATCTTTCTTATTCCTCGAAGGTCTTTTTTTTTCTTTTTTCTTTTTTTTTTTTGATTTCCTTCCCTCCTCCCATCTTCTGTGTTTGCTGTTTGCTCAAATTGTTTAAACATGGAGCTCAATGACAGGCTATTAGCGCTGACTGGAGCCACACATAATGTGGCCACATGTTGTGTAAGCTTCACAACTTGTCTGCTAATTCGCCTCAGGCCTGACCTGAAATACCCTTGCTATTCTAGCCCTTAGCCCTTCCCCAGCGGAGACAGACACTCCTGCTAACTCGAAGGACACATCAGTGAGGTCTTTGATTTAGGGCCAAATCCTGCCCTGCCTTCTCTCAGAGGAGAAGAAGAGGATGGAGCCATCTGCGTTGTACCGATGGGGATGAGGGTGAGAGCTCTTCCTCCTCTGGTGGGACCCATGGGGAGCGAGAGCTGGTGGCTGCTGAGCATCCAGCAGGCAGCACGAGAGCCTCCGTTCTCCTCTGTGTGAGTCCCACTGACTGCTCCCTAGGGAAAACATGATTTCCATGGAAAGTCCACATGCTACAAGGAAGATGGCAGGGGAAGCCCAGGCTGGCAAGCAGGGAACAGTTTTCTCCGTTTCATTCTTGTCATCAGGGTCTCTGATGCCACTGTCATGGGTATGGAAAAGAGGGAGGCTTTGGTCAAGTGGGTTAAAAAAAATGAAAGACAACCCCTTTAGGAAGAATGATGAGCATAATGAAATACATAGTGAAGAGCTCCAAGAATTTACTTGTTAGAGGAGGTGCTAATTTGACAGGAAATAAATGAATGTGGAAGGATCCGAGTGGTGGAAAGTCAAAAGATGCATGCAGATGTGTAGCATTGGTATCCAAAAAGAAATTAGTTGGAGAAATGGATTTCAGATGATGAGGAAGATTGATTAGGAAGAAGAGTGCATGGTAGATGAGGCTGTAGGATAGATGGGTTGATACATCTGATCAGAGAATGGAAATAAGTAGAGGACTTTTTCAAGTCCTCTACTTATTTCCATGGACTACTTTTCAGTCTGTGGAAGCCCCAGCAACAGTGCCTAAACAGCGTTAAAGACTGGAAAGCCAAGAACAGACTAGAAAAGGGGAACAAGAAAGCATCGGGAGGGTGGAGCTCACTAAACATTACTTTTCCATTTTCTCCTAAATTCCACCCTCCCAAAACTTCCTTGCTCCCCCTTTCTAGTCTACTCCTTGGTATTATGACCAAGGGAAGACAAACAGCGCAGGAACAAAAAAAGTGAAAGAAGAAATTCTCAAGACCAGGAGGGAAAGGATTTAGAGGTGAAAAGGCGAGAGTCACGTGAATTAAAACAACAGAGGGGGGAAAAACGAGGTGGTCACAGGGAAAAGGGGGAAAAAAAAGGAGCAGGAGAAATGTACACACAATGTGGAGTCTGTTCACAGTGTCTTTACGAGCGGTTTTTAAACCTAAAATGTGGACAGCCTTGGAAACAGCTAAACCCCACGATCACCAACACTGTTTCAGTGTATACATCTTCATCACATAGGGTCAAAAACTGGAAGCTCCTTACCGCTCCCATCAAGCAACGCACTCTCACACTTGTGTGGGTTTTAAGTTACAGGAAGAGCTCATGCCCCGTTTTACCCTTCTTTTTTCATCCTGTCACCCCAAAACACTTCCAATATTCAGCCCCCCCCATCTATCTCAGAGACTGAGACACACAACGTGCTCTTCAGATGTGATTTAAGATCCTTCTTGAGCTTTTCTTCATTTATAGCCTGAATTCCCTCACCCGGGGAGGCAGGAGTAGCAGGGCAGGCTGCATTTTATCCTTAATAAGCTGCTGCAAACATCTTTCCCCATTAAACTGATTTTTTTCTTTCCTGAAGATGAAGGGTTGTTTTCAAAAGCACTGTAGTGATCTATTTTTTTTTTTTCTCCAGTTCAGTTTATGACCCATATTACAAACGTAGGCTGTAAAGCCTTCACTTGCTACAATGTCCAGAAAGTCTCTGGCAAAGTCATCATCTGTTTCATAAAGGTGAAATTTGTTGCAGACAGATGAATGGAGTTTCTCTAGCTGAGGCATATAATTATACCAACAGAATTTTCATGCAAAAATCTCCCCTAGGAATAATGAATAAATATACAGAATTTAGCATGCCATGCCAGACCACAGGCTAAGGACAGATGTTTGAAGGATCTATAAAAAAATTGAAGCCAGGCAGCTAAAATAAATTTAAAGTGGATGTAACCAAGTCTGTGACAAAGATCTTGTCTTTTCTTGGAATATACGTATGAAGTGTGCGGCGCTCTGATTTACACAGCAAAGAGATGTTCTTATTTATATAATAAAGCTTAAAAGTTCAAATTAGGGTAGTAAGCTTGTTTTCCCATGCGTTGTACGAATACACACGTGTTAGAGACAGACCTCATTTCAAAGAAAGAGCAAGTAGTTAAACGAGAGGCAAATGGAAACGCCGAATACGAGCAAGATATCTTGTTAGTTCCCTTAGAAATAACGGTGCTGCTTCATCACTTACCCCTACTCATTTCAGCCGTGCCAAAGCTAGCCCTGTCTGTCACAGCTAATGCATACCAAGCATCCTCTGTCACACACACCCACCCCCACACCCAACAAGGATTTAGTTTGGGGGGGGGGAGGTGTGTGTCAATCAATAGGATTCTTCTGTGGGTTTGGTTTTGGTTTGGTTTTTTTTCTTTTTTTTTCCCCCTTCTGAGAAGGGATTGTCATTCTCAGGTCTGGTATGACTACAAAGAAAGAATGAAACCAGCACGGCTGGCACAAAACCCTCAAGATGATTTGGTTTTCTTCCCAAAATAGAAGGCATCTCCCCCCTGACAAGTTTTGCGTCTGTCTAGCAGCGTATAGAGATGTCTTGCTTTTCCCCATTCAGGTTAGTTGAATGTTAAAACTGATTTTCAAAGATTCTTTTTCTTTCACCCTGGCCAGCAGAGAACTGACTCAGCATCCCAACAACAATGCATTTAGAGCAGGCATTAGTTTTGAAAATGTTGTTTCAACTCCGTGAGAGACCATGGCAACAAAGATAGGATGAAGACCTTTGAAGTAAACCTTTGAATACTGTTTAGAAGAAGGAGAATGGATAGGAAAACAGAGGGAAAGAGAGTAGGATTCATTTGCTTCTTAGTGATGCTACCATTTTAAGGGGCAGTACTAATTCCTATAATAGATTTCACTCCTGGGCAAAGAATGCTACCGAAAAGCCCCAAATGAGTGCCACTTCCCATTGAGATAATGTCTAGGGTTGTACTGAGGTTTTTTTTTCCCCCGTGTTTGTTTTGACAAGTAGATTCTTTTGCTTTATCTCTCTTAAACAAGAGAAGTTTTAAGGCTTAAAGATTTGAGCCCTCTGAGAAATCAAAACTTCAGTCTTTGAGATTGCGCTAAGTATATTTACTCAAGATTTATGACAAATCCCACAGAAGTAAGGAGAATGCTTAATACAATTCAAATAGGCTGGAACTTACCATCTAAATAAGGACTAATCTACTGCCTGCCTGCGCTTCCCTAGGAAGAGACACCACCACTCCCAGTGTAAAACAAAAGAGGACTTTAGGGAAATAGAAAGTCTGAAAATCCTCATAGTCTATTCATGGGTTGTCTCCTTTTAACTGACATTTCAAAAGTTATGCCCGCTCATGACAAATGCCCTTCTCAGGTTTTGCAAGTTTCATTCTTTTTATGATTTTCAGTCCATGCTAAGAAAATCCTATAATACTTTATCTTCCACTAGCTATAAACATGGAAGAATTTTGATCAAAGGAGACTATTTTAACAGCTGTCTTTCAAGGCAACATGTGCAGCTCTCTTGGCAGCTTCAGCTAGTAAGGTCTGAAGGAAACAGAAGTCTTTGCATGTTTGAGGTGTCAAAAATATTGAATATATTGCCTTTGCTTAGTGCTTCTCAAAGCCATGGTCAGGCAATAAAAATGCCCTGCAGCAAGAACCCTTAATTTAGTTCAAAGGGATTGGAATGATTGCTTTTTTGGGTTTGGTTTTGTTTTTTGGTTGGTTGGGGGGTTTTTGTTCTTTTTGGGTTTTTTTTTTTTTTAGTATTCATAATCTGCTTTATGCAGCTATTTGTCAGCAGAAATAGAATTTTGTTTCCTTGGATAAGTACGGTGTGGGATTAGTTACAGGAGAAAAGGAGGGACTGTTGCTCTTTTTGCCAGAGCAGAGAAGAGGGACTTCCCTCCCATTACCTTTTCACAGCCAGGGAAGTGAACACTTCCATTATGCTGGACAATGAGGTGCAGAAGTAGCAGGTGGTGACTGCTACTAATCAGGAAGTTAAGTAATAGCCATACTTGAGCACTTTCTAAAGGATTACTGTTTATGGGAAGATTTGTCCCCTATCTGGGCACCACTGGAAAGAAAATAGAGTGAGAAAGATGAAAAGGTGCCTATTAGTTACAGATTTTCTATCACCTCCCCAGCTCCACACACTGCCTGCTGCCCTCCCTTTACTGCCCCAACCTCTTCAAATGGCTCCAGCAGACAACTGGTAAACCCCTAAGAATAGATCCTTTACTTAATCCCCTCCCTGCTCCTACTTCCCTGCTTAGAAAAAGGCTGGTCTTTGCCTCAACACACCGGCTGGTGCCCCCGTAAGCTGTTTCTTGGCTGACCAAAAGGAACACTGATTGTTCTGGGGTAGGCTTCTACATGTAAGTTCTCTACCTGTAACAGCACTTCTTGGCAGGGAAGGGAAATGAAGCTGTTATTGACATTTTTACTCTGGGAATTACTTACATGTTATCTAGTAGATGCCAATAAAGAGGCCTAGATTTGCAGAAGAGATGGAACTGTATGTCCCAAATCCTTCTTCCTAAGGTACCGCAGTATTAATTCTCCATCATGAAAAGAATCACAGAACCATAGAATGGTTAGAGTTGGAAGGGACCTTCAAGATCATCTAGTTCCAAGCCCCCTGACATGGGCAGGGACACCTCCCACCAGACCAGGTTGCTCAAAGCCCCATCCAGCCTGGCCTTGAACACTTCCGGGGATGGGGCATTCACAGCTTCTCTGGGCAACCTGTTCCAGTGTCTCACCATCCTCAGAGTAAAGAGTTTCTTTATATCCAATGTAAATCTACTCTCTGGTCCCACAGATTGCCAAATCTTGTTGACTTCTTTTTGAAAACAATAGTTTTCCAAATTCTCAGGTAGGTTACAGTTTGAGTGACGCTGGTACAAACCCGTAGTTTTTCTGTCTCTCATACTTTTCTCTGATCTTCAGTTAACACACAACGACGTGTCATCCAGACATACAGGTGCAAAGGTAGATCAGATTTGATATTCACATCCCAGTCCCAGAACTGCAGAAGTCAGGAATCTCATCGGACTCCTAACACCTCATGGACTGCTCTCTGGAGCTAGAGGGACCCAGGTACTTTGCTGAGCCAGGACCCAGCATTCTGTCCTGTTCGTGTGCACTGCTTTTTGGTCATGAAGGAGAGTAAGTGACAGGCACAAAGTGATATAGCACTGCCTGAGGGAGAGGCTACCTTACACATATTTTGTATGCCATCTTGAATTTGGTCAGAAGTCAAAGGTACCTGAAGAGTGTATTATGGGCTTTTTTGTTGTTGTCTGGGGGCATGGAACCAACATTTTTTAGTTCTTGGGGCGTGTCATGCCTTCATGCTATGAACTGCAGTTTTTCAGGTCACCCCTCTGGACTAATGTGATTAACACAAACTAGGTATGACCCCCTGGACCTTGCCATGCTGCCAGAATGTCCTGGGAGCATAAAAGGATATCGGAAAGATCACCGAGTACAGAGCCCTCTGAATTGCCACAACTCCTCCAGGACAAAACCTTCTTTTAAATACCATTTGCTCCAGCCATTTCAGTACCACTGTTTGCTTTCTTATCTGTTGACATGGTGGCTTAGCTTCCTCAGAACATTTTTGTCTGAAAGTTCATTATTTTCTTTTCCAAGCGCCCCATGAACAGACCGATTGTACTTCATCAATTTTAAATTTTGACCGTCTGCCAATTGCTTTCAAATCTAAAGCCAATCAAAATCTAAGCAGATTCAGAAAACAGTGAAAGAGGAGCACATCCACTTCAAAAAGGTTACCCAACTGTTTGTTGTTGCTGTTTCATTTTGTCTCGGGCTTCATAATGATGGCTTTCAGCATCTTGGCTCTGTTTGTGTGCCCTTGTTTGAAAGTTGGGGCTGTGCCCTCCCTTCCCCGGGGTTCAGGGACACAAGCGGGTGCTGTGTGGTTCGTCATTCCCATTCGAGCCTCTGCTGACTCCGGAGTCTGGTCTGATGAGTAATTGCCAAGAAAGATGCCTTCTGCATTTATGTGGAGGGACTTCACTTTCACAGCTGCTGATTATCATAAGTAACGTGACCTGGAAACACCATATAATGTCCAAGGGATTTTATAGGCATCTAATTTTTCTTGTTTTAACAGCCTACAGATAAGCCTGATAGTTACAGATATTTTATGAGCAAGACTCTAACCTGGCTGCATGTCAGTCTACTAATAAATGCTGCTATTTCCCAGAATAACTAAGGCCCAATGCTACTTAGCTTCTCAGGAGAGAAATAATTCATGCTATAACACTTCTCACATCAACATGATACCAGAAGGATGAATTCACTGAAATTTTCTTCTAAAAATCCGGAATTTCAACAGAAATCACAAGAAATTATGTAAAAGCCTATTGCTGTATCTCAGGTTTTCAGGCCGTGCTGCTTTACTGACCTCAGAGTCTACATCTTCCAAGGCTTTCATGAGGAGACCTTGCATTGGCAGACAGTGGAGGCAGATGCTTCCCGCTTTATGGTGGCACCCTGATTTCTCTGCTCTCCCACACTGACATCCTACCAAGAATTTGGAAAATGAGTACTTCACTGCAATGACTTGTGATTGGTTTTCGTTATCCAAACTGAGACAAAAACATTTCATACAGACAGCTTGGATTTTTTTTGAAGCTGCTAGCCTTTGTACTTGTGATTGCTTTGTTATATACCAAGCATTTCCATGCTATTCACTCGAGACCGAAATGCTTAGAATAATACTGGTTTCTGAAGGTTTAAAGAGTTACTTTCCTTCTCCTGTCAACAATAGGAACAGTTTGGAAGGTTATTTTGGCTGTAGATTAAAAAACCACAAACAGTAAAATGGAGGTGCTGTTTATATAAACCTAAGACAGGCTTTTACCATATTCTTCATGCTGAATAAAAGAGTTTGGCAACAGGCAAAAGACTAACATTTCTAGCAGTTTACTAATGAACAGTACTGATAATGAATGCTGCTGTTACTACAGTAGTTGAAGGTGACAACACACACTTATGAGGTTCCTATTGGGGGCCGTAGGAAATAAACAGTAACGGAGGCCAATGGGTTCACTCTGTGCTCCACGTGCTTGGGTAGTGGCAAGGGAAAAGGAGTCTCAGCTCTGATAAGCCGGGTTTTGTACACAGAAGGTGAGCATGGATGCTGAGAGAGTGGAATCAAAGTGGAAAACTACTTCCCAGAAAACAGCTTAAGCCCTAAGACTGCATCTGTGCCCTTGGGGGAGGAAAGAAGAGCCGCATCCCACTGCTTTTCATCTGTCACACTTGAAATGAGAAACATTGCCCAGGTGCCAGTGTCTGGGGGAGGATTTCCAGGTTCTGAATCTCAGCCTCAGAGAGAGTAGCTGCACTCAAGCTGCAAGGAAGAGCCCATGTCTCAGAGGGGGCTGAAGTGCAACCGTACTCCTTGCTCTGGTGTTCCCAGGGTCTTGTCTTCAGCTTCTCTCAAGTCAGTATGCTGGCGGTTGTAAGTCCTATTCAGGTACTCCTAACTCTCCCTTTACAACGTGTTACATTATTTTCTGCAGAAACTATGGTGTCTAACTCAGGAATTTAACTCTGGAGAACATAAGCTGAAAATTATGAGTGGCAATAGAGAATATAATAACCCTTGTGTTTCAGGCTATAAGCCAAGGCAGATCTGTTGTGACTGTACACGGTTTGCTTCCCTAGGAAATCGGTCTAACTCCTTATTTTTCTTAGCGTTGACAAAGTTTAAATGAGAAATAATGGAAGAGTACGAAATACCTAGCGAAGAAAAGGGCGTATAATTTTAGTTACAGTTTAATTTTTAGTATAACAAGTGAAATGTGAATTATTGCAAAGTATCTCCTAGTAAGTATTTCTGTATTTAAATTGCTAGTTCATGGGATGCTCTTTTGAAGTGTTAAGGTGAAAAGATGACTGAAGGCGTAAAATGTTTAAGATAGTGATTTATATAGGTCTGAAAAAATCCCAGGAGGAGACAACGTTTTTTGGAGAATTAATGGACCTCTATTTGGGTTAAAGAAAACTTTCTTTCTTTTCGTGAAGCTTTGTGTGATGTGAACAGATTTTGAATAGACAAAGCAGATTGCTGGAGGAACAGAAAGTTTGGGTTTGTTTTCTTTGTAAGTGTCGGTTTTAGCTTGCCTCCAACAGAAAACAACTGGATTGTTTGGGCTCTTGTTCACTTATTTCACTGCTGGGGTTCTGTGCTCTTGCCCTCCCAGGAGAGCTCTTGCGTTCCTTTCCCTATTGCTGTCTCTCAGGCTGTTGACAGCATCATTAAGCGTAATAAAAATAGCGATGAAGTACCAATTACAGCAAAAATCAGATATGAATCTGTAATTTTCCAAGTGGTGCAGGGTTCTTGTTTAACCGCATTGCCAGGCTACCCAATAAGATATAGCTTTTAAGTTTTAAATGCGGGGCTCCTTTTAATCAATATTCAGTATATCCTTGTTAAATGGTGTTTTGCAATACTCTCTGGGAAAGTATCTCCCCTCTGAAGTAACTTTGTTAACACGTTAATAGTAACTGTATGAGAAACCTTAGCACACTTTGACTTTTGTGTGAAGTACGAAATCCACTTTCAGATGTGGTTGTGAGTATGGCATATCTGATGGTGATGTGCAATGAGGCAAGCTCTCCTTAGCATCCACACAATAAGAAAGAGATGTGTGAATCCTACACCTCCAACCTTAACTGACGGCTAAAGGTCGCTTAGCCCGCACGGACCACCAGTGTCATCTAAAGCAGAGGGGAGAAACAAATGTTTAAGCCATTGAGCATCCCACCCACGCTTCCACTCATTAGTTCCACTCAGCCTGTACTAACACTGCAGTTGTGCAGCAGGAGCGTGCCATGACCATCTGGCTAACCCCAGAAAGACATGTGGGCAGCTTATCTTCAAAGATGAATACCGGCTTTTAGCAGCAGCGCTAACAGCTGTATCGGGCCGAAGAATGGAAAAGGGATCTCCTAAGTTTGTCTTCTTCCATAAGGGATCAAATGACCTGGGTTTGATGGTTCCATTTTAAATGAAGGCGCTCGGTCAAATTTGCATGCTCTCTTTGTAAATTGTGCTTTACAGCTGATAATAGTTAAAGAGCATCAATTATGGCATGATTTTATAGGATGTATTTGCAGATGGATCTTCTTCCCTTACCTTTACCCATAAGAGTTCATATGATCTTTAGCTTTCTCTTCCTAGTAAGCACTATGTATGAAACTCTTTCTGGAGATGCCTCCTTTAACTCTTGCAAGCACACAGCTACATTTGAGAAAATATTTTTGTATGGAGAGGTGGAAAATTTTTATTTCAAACCAGGGCCACATGTCCCATCCAGCAATGAGAAGTGTCACGTTGCTTCCTGGATTACTCAGTCTTCACTTCCTGCTTACCTGTTGCGAAACTAATGTGTTCCAGAAAGGATACAGTTACTTGAGCATCTGAATTCCTACAGCGAGCATGAGGGTGAAGTACTTTTTAATCGTTTTCACTCTACAGATGATGCAAAACCAAGTACATGGAGGAAACAAGTATCGGGCAGTGTACTGCTCCATTCATCACCCTAAGAATGAATAGTGACTCACGTGTACAAACTGAGACTTGATTCTTTCTGTCTCTTGGCTATGATATTATTTTACCCCCATTCATTTTATTTGGAACAGGAAATGACTTGTCTTCTCCCTTACGAGAGCACCTTCATGTTGTCTGTTTTGTTAAACAATTCTGTAAGATTAACTCTCCTTGTGAAAGTATAGGCACAGTACAGATGCTGAATGCAGTTACCACTAGCAAAGAGTAAGCATCATGCAGAATATTCCACAAAATAGAAGAAAAAGTTCTTCTTACTTTTTAAAGGGTAATCCCGCTGTTATCTGTGTATGTACGACTGTGCTCCTGAATAGATTGTCATGCCATGAGCTTGCAGTGGTTTTACAATTACCTGGTTGGCCACCCTAAAGAAGCATACATATAAATATTCTCTGTACAAATGACATGTCCAGTGACAAACTTGGAAATAGGTCATTACACAGGCAAGGTCACTCCCTGCATGTATCTGAGAAACAGACAAAGAAGATGATGAACATTCATAATACCTTGCTAAGTGATTCTTTTCATCTCAACCCATTCCCTTTCTTCTAAGCTCCATTATTAGCCATACACATGGCAGCTACAGATATATGACTCTGTGCTGGGAAGATAAAGGGCAGGTAGAAAAAATTCCTCTGATCTTTTCTTATCCTTCCCATCTGTAGTGTGCCCTGGAAGAAACAGATGGAATAAACAAAATAGGCAGATTCACCTCCAGACTGGCTTTCCTCAGTCATGACTATCATCAGGCTCTTGCTGGTGTTTCCCAAAGAAACCGTGCCTGGCTCACACATCCAATTCACTGTCTTCTGCTGTGATAACACACTTTTGGTTTTTTTTATTTTAACTGAAGAGACTCTCCCCAACCCTTCAGTTGTCCAACTGGCACACTGACAACCTTTTAACTCTACACCTTCCTCCAGCATCGCTTGGTCTCCCCCTAACCCCACTTCACTATATAAAACCTAAAGACCTCCTTCTCCTTGTTTGCTTTGTAAAGAGGAATCGGGGAACTGAACCCAGCTGCTTCTCATTTCTGAGGTAATTACCAGCATTTCTACAGCTGCTTCAGGGATGGGCTGAGGTTTTAAATTGGCTGGTGGTAGGGGTGGTTTTGCTTTCTCCTCTGGCCTTGGTTTCTGACCTTGTATGCTGATACCTACTGGCAAAGCAACGAGTGTCACACCGATGTGGATGATGTGAAAATACCATGGCCCAGAATATCACTTCTTTTTCAGAAAGTAGGAAGGGATTCATCACCTCTGCAGCAGAAAAGGTACAGGTTAAGGGCTGGGTTTTATTGTGAAGCATATATGCTGACTACTAATCAGACACACATGGCACATTCATTTAGGAGGGTAACTAGTGAGCATTTTAATGGCTTCAGCTTCCTTTAGCAAGCTTTTAGTCACAATTGAACTCTATCTGAATAGAATTGGAAGAATTGCTGCCTGCTTATCAGTATCTTTTATGTCACATAAGTTGTGTAAAATGTGGGTTGAAAGAGTTGCACTAAAATTGCAGAGCCAGGCAGTCAGAAGATTGACTTAAAATTGACTGTATGGCTGTAATCTATCTTCTAAGTGTGTATTTGCTGTGGTACTCTCTGGTGATTTATGATTGCATACTGTTTATTTTCTACCTATTCCTTGCTCTGAATACTTTGAAAAAAATACTTTAAGCTGTTCAATGTGAAATCTTGTTTCATGTCAGGACTTCAGAGACAAAATCCGGTGTTGCTGGCAGTATTTGGTAGCTTTGACTCCAAGGCTATCTTTGCTCTTGCACTTATCTTGCAACAGCAGCTTTCAGCATGTGGTTCTGCTGCTCTGCTAGGAAGTACATCCCCTGCACTGGAGGGAGGCTGGGATCCCCTGGATTAAAAAAAAATCAATACTGTAAATGCAGATTGGATACAATGGGCATGTTAAAACTTCTAAATGATTCTGTATGAGAAATGGCTTGTGCTCTGCTGATTTAGAACATGGACAATGTGTTGAGTGGCTCTGTGTCTTTGCTTGGTGGAAATCTTGGCCAGGACAGACAGTGCTGCGGAGTTTGTTATATGAAGAATTTTTCCTTATCCAGAACTACACGTATGTCTGCAGCTGCAACTGCTGTCTTTGTCTGCTCAGCTTTGGAAAAATAAAGATAGGCTGACATTCATCCGCACACAGGCTCCTCTGCTCTCCCTGAAGCCTCGATCACAGGGAGGCTGTTGTGCAAGAGCCACAGGCAGAGCTTTTAGAGGGTCACGAAATGCAGTCAGGGTGCTATTACAGCTGGATGCCCTCTGAATCAACAGAACTGCAGGCCTGCCCTCTTGCAGGGGGTGTCTGTCTGCCTTGGGGGTGGGAAGTGGGGGAACTGCAAAGAGTAAAGCTCCCCTGGTCCACTGGCCTGAAGCAGGGGACAATTAGCTGGGTATCTTTGATATTGGACTTCTGCCTTTCTTCTGTCCTTGTTATTTATATTTTTAAGTAGGGCACATTTGATTGTATGAGTTAACTGTTCTTAAAGACATGGTGTTTGGGTGAATACAGGAGAGCTAAGCATGCCTTTAGAAATGGCTTTGGTTTGGGGGAGTCACTGAATACCAAAATAAAGAGCTGCCATAAGCAGCATTATGGAAGACCCATATGCCATGCTCAGTCACGAATGCAAAGGATCAGAGGAAATCAGGAATGTGCATTGCAGACCTGGTTGCCTCTTTTTGTGTGCTATCAGAAAGGTGTTTGATATGGTCAGCTTTTGTGGCATTGACAGTGTGGAGATGGACATGGGTTCAAATAGTGCAACAGGGTCAGCAAAGTGAAGTGCAGTAAGTTTATTGAAAAATTCTAATAAGAAGAAAGATTTCTTTTTTTTTTTTAAATATATAAGTCTTGCTTTGTGGTCTTCCCCCCCTAACCTCCACTCCTATCCCCCCCTTAATACCTCTGTGTATTGGTGGGCCTTCTTAAAAAAAGAGAAGGGCAAAATGCATGTTTGTACTGGGAGTCACAAAGTTGTTTACATGCAAGTATTTTATCTTAAATAATGAATAGTAAGAAATAATGCTACTGACTCTAAGTGATTACTGCCAGTTTTCTATGCATGGACTTATATGGCCCTAAAAATAAGTATTTTCTGCAGGTGCCTTAATTCTCGGTGGCTTTTGACTGTGTAATTTGTCTTCCCTTCTTTACACAATGGAACACAAAACTAGTATTGAATTTGTGACATTTGTTGCACTGGCTTGCTGATACCTTTTTGTTCTAGAAACTTTTCCAGGAGCAGCATTTGTGTAGGCTGAAGCGTTTCTAGAAATGATAGCAACTATCTGATTTTGTACACCATTCCAGAAATGGTCTGTCTGGCTGTATGGGCAGGTGCCTTACCCTCCTTTATTAGAGGAAGATAAGGAGTATGTACACTGGCTGATTTTAGGATGTCATCTTTTTGACTTTTATATCCCTGAGAGTATGTTTTTGTTTTGCCCAATAATTGTGAACCCAGTCTGGTTGCATCTTCAGTCACTGTCTGTGAACTCACTGCTCTGTGGTACTTTAAAAGATAAAGAAAAAGCAATTCTTCAGCGTGTAAATGGGTGTTTCCTATGAATTAAAACTATGGAAGGAAGCACTTTCAGTTCTGGATCATTTAAACATAACTTGGTTTTTTATGTATTTAAGTTGGTGCAAACCAATGGAAATTTCACTGCAGTGTATAAATATATACCTATCTAGGTCACAACATAATTCACCGTTTTCTTTACAAGTTTCTCTTCTGGTTGATCATTTTAAAGTTTAAGGTCCTAAAAGTTATTTTTTTAAGTATGTTTTAATAGTCTTGTTTCATACTCTTTGAAACTTTACCTAATGAATGTCAATACAGCAACAAGCAGTGATTATATATTACTCTTGCTTACAAGCACAGGGTAAAGTAATCCAGAGGGATACCTAGTGCAACTTGTCACCTACTGTCCATGCATTTGTGTGAACCACATTGCTTGAAGTAAAAGGTTTCCTTTCTCCAGACACATGCCTCTGTCTGTGTATGTTAGGCAAATTCACCACTGGGGAGGAAAGGGAATCAGTCTCCAGTATCAAAACATGAGCGGTTGTGCTCTCAAGCACAGCGTGCATCTGACCAGTGAGTAATTCTTAGGTAAACGCCTTCTTGGGAATATTAGGCAGAAAAAGGCCCTTCAGGAAAAAAAAATACCCAACAACCAAACCACCAAGAAACCTTGCAAATGTATGCAGATTCTCTTATTTTTGAAATAAATTGCTTCCATGTGTGTTAAGAGAACCATTTCTAGGTGGACCTCCTGAAGTTATTCCAGTATAAGTCACTTCCAATTTATACAATACATTAAAAATATCTCTTCTGCTATTATGTGTTCAAACTGACCCAGCACTGCACATTCAGGCCACTTTATAAGGCAAACTTGATTGAGCAAAGAGAAACAGATGTTTCCTGCTTAGTTGCATGAAGTGCGTTAGTGTGCTGGAAAGCCATCTAAAGTTAGTGGAAGAACATCCAGGATTGCAGTTGCCATGATATTCTCCCTAAACAGCTTCAGGACTAAAGATTTTGATTTTTAGCAACTTTAGGAGGGGACCAGCATTTAAAAATGCAGGATGAGAAAAGGGAGACAAGGATTTACCAGATCAGGAATTGGCAGCAAGTGACCCTGAGTCAATGAAGGTTTTGGTATTGGTTAGTGTCAGTCCCTGGGGATGCCCACCATGGCATGGGCTGTAGGAAGGTGCTATGGGTTCAAACACTGTGGCTCGGGTACCTGTGCCATCAGGATGCTGCATTTTGGTGGCTTGTCAGCTGCAAGTACCTCAGCCTACTTCAGGCTACCTCATGTGTCTCTGACTGAGTCCTTGAAAATCCATACTAAGAAATTTTGTGGTCACAGAAAAAATATAAGAAACTAGGTGTGGGTGGGAGAATAATGCAAATTGCCACTTATTTCTCCAAAATGCAAGGCAGCTAAGGTCTCTGCTCTGACTACATGTTTTCTTCTGCATGATGTCCCCCTCTTTGTAGGCTACTTGTTTTCTCAAGGCCACTTCTGCTGCTCCTGGACTGCTGTTGATATCCCACCTGTAGGATGGTCTAACAGCATTCACCACAGCTTTCCAATTTCATCTTATAAGCTAAAACAGGAGTATGGAAGCAGAGGTTCAAACCCCTTCTGTATAGGACAGGTTGAAATCTGTGTATCCCACTTGCCTGGAGAGTGCCACAGCTGCCTGTTTTTAAGCCACCCCCAACATATTCACTCTCTAACATCTCAGAATGCTCAGAATATTCAGAGTTCCCCAGGCATCAGGAAATGAGGCAAGAAGATATGGAATTGTGCATTTGTTCTGGGATAGCAAAAGGCTTGTGTTTCATGCCCACTTTTGTGACTATTTCTGTATTTTATTGCATGAATAACTTCAGAAAGATGATCTTTTATTTACCATTGTACTTATTCCTTAACTTAAAAAAAGGAGGCTGTGCAGCTTTTAGGTTTTTTTGTTTTGGGTATTTTGGTTTTGTTTTGTTTTTTCCCAGAAGCAACTTTAACTCCAGATTATTTCTATGTTGGAATTGTGCAGAGGAGTGATGGGTTCAGAAGAGGTAAATCTTGGCTTCATCGTTGCTGTATGCAAACAGAGTGACTGGTGCAGTCTGGAGCTCTTTCCTGAAGGCATCAGGCAGGAGGCGGCGGGTTGGTGGAAATGGCAAAATGAATAGGAAGACAGTGGGCAGATCAGCACCCTATAATCACTGCTTGAGCTGATTTCTAATGAGTTTGGGATTTCTGTCAGTCTTCTGCTCCCACATGGCTTTCTGAGAGAGATTTTACAACGTGGTACCAAGGAAGCAGGGCTGGGGCAGGGAGAGGGGGTAGGAGTTATTGAAAGCTTACATGTGTGAGGGCTTTTACCTAACAGTTGATGGTATGGCTTGTGATTATACTTTGAAAATGATGGACACCTTCCCCCCCCCGCCCCCCCCTATACAGTGGTTTTATTGTACAAACTTTATTCAGAATGAAGAGCCATCTGCTTTGACTTCTCTGGATTATAGCATTGAAAAAAAAAAGAAAAACAAACCCTATTTGATTTTTATAAAACATTCAGGCAACTATTATTTTTGTTGATTTGTGGTCATTTCTGGTTTTAAGAGCCGAGCAAATATGTACATGGGGAAAATTGTACGCTCTGTGTTCCATTGAAACCAAGTCTGACTTCAGAATAAAAACGCGGGGTTTTTTTGCTTGTTTTATCTGTGAACGCTGGAATGCATTTGCTTTAGTCATGCTACACTGCATAAGGACGAAGAGGTTACAGTTGGGAAATTCCTTAGTGGGATTAAGAGAGTGAGAAACAGTTATTTTTAGACTCAAGTTTTCTGTTTTTTTCAGTATTTTGTCTGGGCAAGAAAACTGGAAATGGATGGAACACTAGGGATTCATGAAGAGAGGAGGCTGCTTGTAACATCCTCGTGGGACTGACAAAGCCTTGTGAATTGCTACCACTCACTTTACTTGTTTGAGTTTCCAGGGAAGGCCAATAGATGTGAATGCACTTTTAATGGGCTGCAGCCCTCTGCTGCTGTTACCCCTTATGTGCATATGACCTCAAGGTCTCCCGCCCCTGTAGCAGGGAGATGGTTGCCTCAGATTTAGCTGATCCACGCAACTCCAGAGCTGTGTTCGCTGGAATATTTCTCTTTTCAACTATCACATAAAAATAGGTGGGAGCAGATGGGACATCTGTCAAGTTATGGAGTAAGAAAGGGATGGGAGGGCAGATCTCCTGATAGGGAAATACACACCTCTCCTCTCTCTCTGGGGAGACCTTATAGCAACCTTCCAATACCTAACAGGGACCTACAGGACAGATGGGAGGGACTCTTTATCAGGGAGTGTAGAGATAGGATGAGGGGTAATGGTTTTAGATTGAAAGAGAAGAGGTTTAGATTAGGTATCAGGAAGGAATTCTTTACTGTGAGTGTGGTGAGACATCAGAACAGGTTGCCCAGAGATGTAGTGGATGCCCCATCCCTGGAAGTGTTCAAGAACAGGCTGGACGGGGCTTTGAGCAACCTGGATCAGTGGGAGGTGTCCCTGCCTGTGGCAGGGAGGTTGGAACTCTTTAAGGTCCCTTCTAACCTGAACCATTCTGTTACTCTGTTTCTCAGTAGTGCAGTGAGAAAATGGATCCCAGCAGAGACCAGTTCTGAAATTGCCAATAATAATAAGCTTAAAATGACGCAAATGCAATAAAACTTTTTTATGGCTAGCTAATACTTAAAAGGAAAATAGAGTAGAGGAAGGAACATTGTCTGATAACTTCCATTTTCAAACCTTAAGCGATTACTGTGATTGCACATCAACTTCTTGTTCTCAAACAATCCTTCGTACTGGTGATGGTAGATCCATCACAGTGTTTCCTGTTTCTGATTTTCTTTGAGTCAGTGACTGAAGACAGTAGTGGTTTCTGTTGGGAAAAACCTGAAAGCTGGGAAAAACTTGTCATTGGTTGAAATGCATTCTCCTACAGGTTTGTTCCCAGAAGTTCCTCTGATGTATAATCTTTGTACTGATGATATAGTTGCTACCTTGACAGGTTGCTGCTGGCTGCATTTTGAAAACCACACTTTTTCCATCCACAACTGGAGTAACTGGTGTTCTCTCCAGATTTTCTCTGTTCCTGTTTCCTAGGGTGTGACATCTCTTCTTCAGCAACTTCAGAGCTTATTTCTGTCTTTTGTTTCCTGAATCTTCTTGTCACTTCTGTCCATAAGTCTGCTGAGGAATACCTAAAATCCAGACAGAATTAATTTATTGAATTCTGAGATAAAATAAAGTTATTTTTCCTCGTAGCAGCCCTCGTAGTGCTGTGCTTTGTATTGGTAGTTAGATAGCTGTTGATAACGTACCAGTGTTCTGGCTGTTGTTGAGCAGTGCTCACATAACATCAGGGCTGTCTCTCCAACATCCCCCCCAGCTTCACCAGTAGCTTGGGAGGGTGGGTAGGATCTTGGGAGAGGACACAGCCAGGACAGCTGACCCAAACTGACCAAAGGGATATTCCGCATTGTATTATGTCTACTCAGCAATAAAAACTAAGAGAAAGGAGGAGGAAGGGAAGCATTTGTTCTTTATGACATTTGTCTTGTGGAGCAATCGCTACATGTACTGAAGTTCTACTCTCCAGGAAATGGCTGGATGTCACCTGCTGTTGGGAAGTAGAGAATAAATCTTTTGTTTTCCTTAGCCTCCACATACAGCTTTCCCTTTTGCTATATTAAACTGCCTTTATCTTGACCCACAAGGTTGTTTTTCCCTCTTATTTTCTCCCCTTTCCTGTCCTGTTGAGGAGGGGAACAAGACAGTAGCTTGGTGGGCACCTGGTGTCCAGCCAAGGGCAACCCACCACAAAAACTTTGGCTGCCAATATTCCTGCTGGTGGTTTTGTGTGTAGGTAAGGATACAAACCTGATTCTACTTTAAACTTGGCCTAAGGCCTCCATGGGAATAAGGTGAGGGAATTGCTTGGAGTATGGCTCAGGTCTGTGCAGTGGCTGCTGTCCAGTACTCCCCACACAGCGGGGCAAGAAGGAGGTGGCATCAGGCATCACCCCAGCCCAGGACATGCTAGTCCAGAAGTGGAGAAACTCTTTCAGCAGCTCATGAGAGCATTCCTGTGAAGCACAAATGCAGTGGTAGGAGAAGGAAAGGGTTTTCTAGGAAAAAAAAAATGCTTTTAGAAAGGTATTAGTGAAGGAAATGAATGTTTTATATTACACAGGGCACATGGAATCATTAAGTCCTACACACCATCCATGGTATGTTACACATACCTAGAGCCATCAGGGTTCTGGTCACTTCACATGATATTGATCCCGCATTACTTAGGAAGGGTTTAAACATGCAGTGGAAAGCACTACATTTATGACAGTTGTGTAAGTCCTTCAACAGATTACTGCAATTAAATGAAAACTACTGCCACTTAATCTAGTCACAAAACTGCAAAATTATTCCAATACTTATCATAATTACAATGGCATTAAGTCATTTCTGTTTGGTTTTGTTTCCTTGTAAATGAGATTTAAGTATCGTATCCTACAAAGATGGCACATCTAGCCGCATGACTCCCAGGTGCATGAATTCTGTTTGTCTGCTAATCCCTGGCTGGCTCTGGGCTCTTTGGCAGCTCAGCATTTCCTGGGGTGCACAGTAATAACAGGCAGCTGTCCTGTCGGCTCCACCAAAAAAAGGAGATAATATGGCAGGCAACTTGTACTTTCTCCTAGACCTGCTTCTTGCAGTTCTCCGAATTGATTCAGCCAACTGTTCTTAGCACATGATGTTGCTCGTGTAGAACCAGGATGGATTTCTTGGGAAAAACTCACAAATTATCTGCTGCAAAGGAGGCAGCGTGCAGTAGTTTGTGATCAAAACACTTGTGAGGAGTCAATGTGTTTGCATGGAAGAATGGCAGTGAAACTGTGGGAGATGGGCTGTTTGTTTCAATACAGCTGAATTTTCCCCACCAGCTTCTGTCTGCAGGAACATTCTGTGCAATGATGAGCAGGCCCTTCTGGATTCTGGCTTTTCGTCTTTGCCCCAGTCATCTTGTCACCCTGGGGATTGAAAATGGGGAGGTGTTGAGTTTTCTGAATATCATTTCACTTAGTGTCTTGCTGGAGTCTTTGGTATCTCCTCTACGAGGCTGAAAACCCTCAGCATCCCTTGAGAGAACCCAGCTTTTTTTTGTCCATAATGGAATTTCACATTAATGCCCCTTGTGGCACAGAACAGTCTGTGCTGGGACATACTCCACCTGTCATCATTCTGACTTGACCTCTCCTCTTCTTGGGCCACCAGTGCGAAGCAGGAGGTGCTCAAGGTTAATTAGAGCAGTTTAATGCTTTGATAGATCTAGATGCGAAGTGCTGTGCTATGAGGAGATACTATTTCAAAAGGCTACATACTCTGAAATTAGCCATCCTGGACTTGATGTTGCCTGGAATCAGTCCTTTGATTTATGGATCTTAAATACTTAATCTTGATTACAAAATCTCTTCTCAAAGAAATCCTTTCATTAAAATAGCGGGTCTGTATCTCTGAGTTCATTCACAGACAAAAGTCTCCTCAGTGTACAAAGTGTGATTTATTTGCAAAACATGTTTCCACATTCCAGTTCATCTAGCTTTTATTTATATCTCTAAATTTAAATATATTCTTTTGCACTGAAGTGAGGTAGTGTTGCTTGTTTCCCCAACCCCCCCGCCCCGTGCTATAGCTGGTGAGTTTTGCAAAAATATATCCAAGTCCAACTCCTCTCCAGGGCTTCAGTGTAACAATGGATTTTTTAGGACTGCACGTGGTCAAAGTACTGCTTTAAGTCCCCTCAAGAGTCAGGATGGAAACCTCCTGACGAAATGTTTCTCGGTGTTTATCCTTTTATCAGCTCTTTTGGTGCTTGCACTTTAATCAATTTACTGCCCTTCCCTAAGTATAATATGGTGGATGGTGTTCGCTATCATTGTAACCTACAGCTGTGTGATACCTGAAGTCTGTAAAGCAATGATGTTAGCCCTGTGGCTGTTCGGTAGCAAACCCATTCTCTCCTTTGGAAATGAAGACCTACTTTCACATGGAATTAACCAGTCTTTCCCTAGCGTGGACTTGTTTTTCTTTTTTTTTTGTCCTGGAAAGTCAAGAAAAAAATTAAAGAATGTGGGATTTCTTCATCCAAATGCTTAGGATTAATCCTTTCTTTATTTCTTCCAACATTAGTTAACTCGTGTTCAAGGTTTAAAAAACAGACACCTTGTAAGCATACCTGTGGGCAGGATACAATTCATAAGGGGGAGAGGGTAGGGTTTCAGCCAGATCTGACAAACTGGTGGAGAAGCAGACAGCACAGCTGCCTTGCCAGCTACTGAGGTCCTTGGAAGTTGATTTAATCCTGATGTCAGGCACTCTTTCCAATGTGGGCAAACAGCCCATAATGTAAACTCTGGGGACGAAACAGAAATTGGTGGTCACTTGTGTGTCTTGCGGCATGAAAGCAAACTTGTGGTTAAAGCATCTGTCAAGGGATTAGGAAGGTCTAAAGTTGAAAGTGATGATCTTCTAGGGAAAAATAACAAGCATGCTCTTAGTAGAAAACATGTATAGCCGCTTTGCCTAAACACTGGAAGTGCATTTAATCGCCTTTTAATGAATGGGTCAGACCCTTGGGTGGTGTATGGTGACTCTCCTGGCTTCCACACAGCAATACCAATTTACACCACCTGAAGGCACAGTCCATTGCGTGCTACTCAGTGTGGGTCTGGCATGGGCTGGGAGGCAGATTTCATCTTCCAAATGGCACTGCAGCAAGCTGCCCTCTCCAAAGGTGTCCTTCTGATTGAAGGCCACAAAGCAACATAGTTTATTTTTTAGATAGGATGTCTAATAGAAGTTTGCTGGTTGCCAGGGAGTGTGGTGATGGGGTAGTGAAATCTCACCCCTGAAGCCTGGGATATATCACTTCCTTTCACCACGCAGACAACCTTCAACCCCAGCTTGTATCTCTGCCTGTGGCTCAAGCGTTGAATCTGAAGTTCACTTTTTTGAGAGTTTGTGTCCATTCTGTTTTGTCAAGCTCTGACAGGAGCTGAAAATCCACTTAGGAGAAAAATATACTTGGAGGTACCTGGGCTTTGGTCCTGGTATGGAATGAGGCCAAGGAGATCCTAGGTACCTCAAGCTTGCCTTGGTACCTTGCTCAAGCTCATCTGGGGTCAGTATAAAACCTGCTTGATAACATGGGCTGAAACCTCTCTGTGATTCAATCTTGCTCCTGTGTGAAAATGAGTTGCTGGTCCCCGGTTCTGCAGTTTAAAACTCATGGAAACCTCACAGTGAAGTATGTGATATGGCTGTTACTGTCACCAGTGCTTTTGGTCCCCCAAAAAGCAAGGAGCAGCTGGACTTCACAGGCATTTATCCTTAGCAGAGGAGGTGACAGTGGGTTTGAGACAGAAATGTAGAACAAGGATTTGCTTGCCTCTTAATTTCATGTAGGTCAAAAATCCACCTTAGGCTTTTAGCATCCTCTCCAGCAAGACCACATACACCTGTTAATTTGTTCATATCGTGTTCTGTGGCTCTTAGGAAATAGCAAACATGTTCCAGCTTGCTTGCATGACTTCCAATGGAATGGTTAGATCCAAAGAAACTCTAATGCCCTGAAGTGCATGGATCTTGTTTTATATATATCAGCCAAGCTTTGTTAGAAGCAATTATCTTCCAGCCATTGCTTTTTGCAGACTATCCCTTTAAAACATGTGTAACATTGTGTTTCCTCAGTGCGTTTTTCCCCAGACCAAATTCAAATGTTTTGACATCAGCTGAGTCTCACAGCTGTAAGAGAAGACTGAGGTAAAATTAAATGACTGCACCTACTGTGAAGATTTGTTACAGAAGAGAGCTTTCTGTCATGGATCTGGATATTGCATGAGTGCTGTGAGCAGTTATGATGCAGCTACCACAAAATTTCCCCTTCCAGTGGGAATAACCTTGTAATGTAGCCCAGTGCCCTACCGACCTGGTGTGTTGCAGCCTCCAGCAATCAAAGGGTTAAGCTTCAGTCCAAAGGCAGATCCTTTGATGGCAGTGACATCTGCCATTGCACTGGGTGACAGGGCTGGTGCGAAGGGAAGAATCCTTATCCTGGGAAATTGCTGTGTTTAGCAGTGCCCACAAGCCTCCAGGGGATGTTTTATCCAGCAGCACCCTTTTAGTTTGTGGGTGCTGAGATCATTACATCAACAACCCTGAAATTTTGGCGGGCAGCACTTGCCGGTGGTCTCTCTTGAACTGGCTTGTCTGCCTGCTTCCAGCTGTTGAGTGCATTAGAGACAATTGAAAATGTATGGACTCTTTCCAAATGTTACTTATCCATGTAAGACACCGGTCTGGTTGCCAAAAAGATGTACTGGGATTGCAAAGAGAGATACGGACTGTGCAAATGGGATGGGAGATTTCCACAAAACAGGTTTTTGTTTTATTAAGACATTATATACACACTATAAAATGTTATGGAATACCCATATCATAACATAAACTGGGATATTAATGGACTGTATTGCAGTGATGCTGGTAGATACTATACTGAGTTGTTTGGCTGGCCATTGGTGTTACTGGTTCTCATTTTTTTTTTTTATGGTTCACACTGTGGTCTAACCAGTTATATGGACATTCTTTAGACAGCAGAACTACTTAAAAGCCTTGTTGACCAAAAATGATAGGTCTATCAATGTTTTCCCCAATGTACAAAGCATTTTGCCTTCTAACAATAAACAAAAGAACATTTGTATTTTTCTGCTTCCCAGGCTTTTGTGAAGCCTAAAGTCTTCAATACGTACTGGAAGTTGCAAAATGATCCTGCGCTTTGATTCAAGCCCACTTTAAAAAAAAACACAAACAGATAACCAAATAAAAACCTCCTGGTTCGGAGGAGACCTTTCTTTTTCTAATAGGATCAGGGGTTCCTTTTCCCAGGCTTTAGATTTCTGCTTGTTAGGTATCTGAGTTTGAGAGAAGAGTGTAGCCTTTGAAGGCTTTTTGACATTTCAGTTCTGGTGTGAATACTCCATACAGTTTTTTAGGGAGGTGGCCTTGGTCGTTCCAAGTACTCTATCTAAATTGCCACTTGGCAGTTGATGGAAGCCAGAAAAAACACTTTACCAAGTGAAGCTGTTGGAGAGAGATTTCACAGAATTAACTACCTGATTTTGCTTCTCCTGGTATTCCTCTCCAATTAGGTGGTTTCAGCATCAAAAGCAGCATGAAACTGCTAAGCCAAACTTATCTGCCTACATGGCTCCAAATACATACAGTTGTCTGGTATCTGGCCTTGGGACCTCTATGCCAGCAGTTAAAGTTTATTTCTATGTCAAGAGATAATGATGGACCTTCTAGCAGATTTCTAGTCTTTCAGCTCTACCCCTTTCAATGAGGCTAAAGGAATGCAGCATAAGAAAAAGCGGGGAATGAGGCAGGATGGGATGCTTCCTGGCATCACCCAATAGTTAACTCTCCAAATTCAAAACTACATGGGTTGGGCTGATTTAAGGCAGTCAGAGGTGTGTACTCCCTCTTACATCGCTGACTGAAGAAACGACCAGCTAGGTCTATGTAACACCACCTCTGATACTGGCAAATGTTCAGAATGGTTAAAGTAGGTTTTGTGCGAACTGGAGGCACTTTAAAGCAAGCTCACTGCACTATTTCATCTAGCCTTCCCTGCACTGATAAGGCCTGTGATCTCTCCCCGCAGCCTCTGTGTTCAAACACATGTGCTGCACCCCGTTTGGACTCATCTCGGGCTCTGGCTGCTGTTGATGGATCTCTGTGTGGAGAGCTGATAAGATGTGTCAGTCTCTTGTCTCCCTATTTTCCATCTGAAAGCATGTGGTGAAGAGAGCTTGTAAGGCTATAGAGAGCATTTGATTTTCCCAGATGCTTCACTGCAAGAGTAGCAGGGAGTAGTGGTGTATCACATCCACTCAGCACCACTGCCCAAGTAATAAGGCCCCCAAAATTTCATAAATACATGAACTCACCTGAGACAGGCCTGGACACACCATTGAGGTAGAAGTCCTGAGGACCTCCACCTGGGTGGAAAAAAAAAAAAACATCCAGTGAGTTTTTACAAGCTGGGACTAAATTTGATACGAGTGTTCTGCACAGCTGTGATACTGCTGTGCCCTGCAATTACCTGAGATGCCCAATGAGTCAATTGAGGAATATAAAAATCACATGTGCAAGTAGAGATTACATCACCGACAGAGGAGAAGCCAAGATCTAGATCCGAATGTAGGAGCTGTCGTGTCTCCTGCTTTCATCACTGGGTTGGCTGAGTTGCCACCTTTATTAACTGTATGCTATATACAGCGTGTGTGCATATATACATCACCGAGGAGAAAGTGGAAAAAGAATTGCATTTCCATCTCAATTTTGCTAGTAGGGCTGATATAATCCCCTGAAATTCAGGATCTAAGAAACAGTGATGACTGTATCAACATCTAGAGTAAGAGGTAATGTTGCTGCTATAATGAAATCTGACTATTGGAATAAAGTCTCAAACCAGTACCGAACTATTTATTAAATAATTTCTATCCCCTAACGATGAATTCATTTTCAGTTAATAACAAGTCTTTGTGAAGTATAATGAAAAATACAGTGCCATGCATAGTAAACTGGCCTCTGTTTTCTTTGACAGCACGCCAGCTCCTCAGCTGCAGCAGTACTATACTATTCATCTCCATAAAGGGCTCTTTCGAAAGCATTATTAAACAGCAGGAAGGAATGGTGTATGACAGCTTCATTAGTCACTAGAAGCCAAACCTGGCCACTTTCTGCTGGGAATTATTAGCACATTCCAAAACATCTCGGGGTTGATGACATCCAAACAATTTTATTTTTTTTTTTTTACAAATTTTTGGAGTATGGCCAGATCTCAGATTGAAAATCCTGGAATGGCAGTTGCACTATGAGGTTCTCTCAGGGTGAGGTTAGGCTCTATTTAGAAGGAAAATATGGACTTGCCAGTCTTAGGAGTTGAGAAATATTTGCAGTAGACGATTTGGTTTGAAATACGCAGACACAGAAACTTCTCTGTGAAGTGCAGAACGCGATGTTGCTGAAATTGCACCATCACTGCAGTCAAGCCCTTATGTACCAGGTACAAAGCTTCAAGTTTGTTTTCATATTGCTGTGCAGTGTTCATAAAAGGTGCTACCAGAAAGCAGGGTGCTCTGATCTTTTAAAGATGCTCATGGTCTTATTGAGACCAGTAAATGTGATATTCTGGACTAACATAGTGGTTCAGGCTCTAAGTTTCTAACCTGAGATCAACTGTATTCAAAGCAAAGCACTTCTGAGTCTTGCTCAACAAGAGCCTAAGCTACAGGATAAACGTGGGGTACAAAATCAAGCTCTCGCACAAATCTGTTGCACGATTTATTGCCCTCTTGAAAAATATCACAGGCTGTTTGTAAAGTGAATTAATTGTCTTAAAAAAACCCAAATAAGTAAAACGAGGAAAGCCTGTGAAATTCTGTCTGCTAGCACGAATGCTTTAGCTAGCTTTGATTCCAAGAAAACACCACCTAAAAGCCAGTTCTTTGGTACAGAGGCTTCGCTGAACAGTGAGGTCCAGGGAATTGATGGAACTCATATTAACAACACGGTACACAAAGAAGTATTTTACAGCCCAGCTGTTCTTAATTTCCTGTATATTTTGTAAAAATAAAATTATCCCTTTTAATACATAGTTATTTATGCTTTTCTACCCACATGGAATCTTCTGTGAATATTTCCCAGGTAACACCATTTGTAATTAACAGCAAGCCAACACATGCCTGGTGCTCGAGTGATGACTTAAAGTACCCTTGCAAGCTCAGCCAAGACCCTGGTGTGACTAAGCCAAGCACAGGACAGGAGGTTGTGCAAGAGCTCTCCCTCTGCGTGCTGTTAGAAAACCTGACTCTTGCTGTCCCCGTCAGTGTGACCATCCCGCTTGGACTGCTTGGTGGGCTCGAGCCCAGGCAACAGGCTCGTCTCAAAGTCCCTGGAGGCTCCAGCTCTTGCTGAGCTCCCCTTGCAGCATACACTGGGCCATTGTACTCGCACAAGCATGAAAGGCTTCAGCTTTGGTATCTCCTCTTGCCAGTAACAGCTGAGATCCTTCAACGCAGAGGAGATCACAGGAGGCAATTCTCTTCCAACCTCCTCCCTCCCTTCTCTTTTTTTCCATTTTTAACATAGAGTATTTGGTGTGACAGTCAGTTCTCATGGTTTTTGGGGGCTCTTCCTCATTCGTGCTATCGCAGTGACAGCCTTGACGTTAACGTGTGTTGGCCCACAAGCCTTGTAAGGGTTTTACTGGTAACAATAGCTGCAAAGCCGCAACTGAAAAGCTGTGTGCTTAATCTACAGGATTAATGCAAACAAGATGTCCTTGAGCAGGATAGGTTTACAGCAGTCTAGCAGGAGTCATTTTCTCCGAGAACAGAAAACAAAACCTTTACAGCCTGTGCCCAGAGAGCTGGGAGCAGAAGCAGACCCCCAGGGTGACTGTCAGCAATGGGCTACTGGCTCTCCCCGCTGCTAATCCAAACGAGCCACTCTCCCCTTCTGGTAGCGTGCGTGTCTCTGCGTGTGTGTGTGTCTGATCCTACGACGAGGAATTGTTTCCAGTTCTCTGCAAGCTGGAGCCACTGCTGCAAGGAATGTTTCTTTAGTGCAGTTTGTTCTGGTGCTCTGAGGTGCCTGAGAGTAGGTCTTGGTCATGGACTACAAGATAACTCCCCACAAAGGCTGAACTCACAAGCGTCCTTTCTGGATTCCCTTCAGTGTGTGAAAGCCAACCCGTGTTGAAAGATGGGATTTGCTGCTGGTAGAATCATAGAATCATAGAATCACGGAATGGTTTGGGTTGGAAGGGACCTTAAAGATCATTGAGTTCCAGCCACCATGCCATGGGTCCCCGTGGGCAGGGACACCTCCTACTATTCCAGGTTACTCAAAGCCTCTTCCAGCCTGGCCTTGAACACCCCCAAGGATGGGGCATCCACAGCTTCCCTGGGCAACCTATTCCAGTGTCTCACCACCCTCACAGTAAAGAATTTCTTCCTAATATCTAATCTAAATTTCCCCTCTCTCAATTTAAAACCATTATCCCTCATTGCTACCCTCTCTCATGAAGAGTCTCTCCCCATCTCTCCTGTAGCCCCCTTTAGGTACTAGAAGGGCCTTTAAGATATCCCTGGAGCCTTCTCTTTTCCAGACTGAACAACCCTAACTCTCCTCATAGTAGAGGTGCTCCAGCCCTCTGATCATCTTCATGGCCCTGTTTTGGACCCATTCCGACAGGTCCATGTCCTTCTTATGCTTGGGGACTTTAATATTCTGCTACTGAGCACCAGAAGGTTGCAGAAGAGGGTGATGCCCACTTGTGAATGGCAGCCAGTCAACTCCATCTCCCTCCACAGCTTCCAGTCCAGTTCCAACAATAACAACACATTTCTTCCTACACCTCATATGCATTTCTCCACTTATGGCTCTTCAGTTCATTTGTTCACTAGACTTTTATTCATGAATCTGTTTTCTTTGCCTTTGCCCATTTGCTCTTGCTGGTGGGTCTCACCGAAAGCCCTCTCTAAACATAATGGGGAGCCAAGAGAGGGAAAATGTTTGATATTTTTGTACTATTTCCAAAGTTACCACTTAGAGTGAGCTCATCTAAAAACTGGTTTAAAAGTATTAGACCTTCTTTCCAGCCCTCTCTGAAGAAGATACCATCTCTTGTTGATACTTTTCATTGAACCTTTGTAGGCTCAGCAAGTTGTTCTGAGTTTTACTTTCAAGTCTGTCTATGCAACGAAGAGGACTAAAAAGTCTCTGAAAAATTAGAAAATTTATTTTGAGGTTAAAGGAATCCCTAACATGCATGAACTAAACAAATTAATGGGGGTTTTTTTTTGCCAAAATACCATATAAAACATTAATTTTATAATAATTCCTCATGAGTTGGGGGAACTATGCTTGTTATGAAAGGCAGTGTTTACTAGGACAGCATGGGTTTACACGAGCTTCCTCGGTAGCTGCTTTCTGCAAGAATACAGAGGGAAGTGTCTGTGTGCAGGGAGTGTAATCCTACCACAGCATTTTTAGTAGTCACGGTGTCTATGTGCCTCAGCTTTGCAGGTCTGATGGCTAAATTAAGTTTCACAGCACTCCTTTGGGATGGTGCCTGGGAAAAAAAAAATCTAGGCCTGGAGATTTGAAGCTAAATCCCTCTGAAATGGTGGCAATCCAGAGAACAGTGAAATCACAGAATTGTAGAATCATTCAGAGACCCTTGGGATCATCAAGTCCAACCATCAGCCCCACTCTACAAATTCCTCCCCTACACCATATCTCCCAATGAAGCAGAGGACAAAGGCAGGAGAATGCTGCTAACCAAGCAGAACTGAATCAGAGGGGTAAGGAAAGCACACCAGTAGAGAGGGGAAAGATACAGGAGCTGGAGTTAACTGGTGACTTTGGTGATGCGAGGGAAAAGATTATTTGCTTTTGTAATGCAAGGGACAAGACTGATCACTTCCTAGTGCCGTGTGTGAAGGCAGATGGAGCAATGGTGGGTGAAAAAGGCAAGTGTAGAAAGGCAGTGGGTTTCCCATAAGTGTTTTACATCTTATTCCAGAAACTGTTTGTCAAAGAGATCAGCAGAATCTGTATGCTCTTTTGAAAATGCTTCCAGCCTTTAATACTGTAAACATAACTGTTTCATACAATGAAATAGTGCATTACTAAACAATTTTGGCTTCCCTTGTTGTGTGTTATGTTTCCTGTTCATTTACAGCTCTGTCCAAAGTGGTGATTACTACTTACCTGTATCAGTTGAGCCTCAAGCAATAGTAGTGTAAAACTGTGCTTGTGAGGAATGTGGTGGCCCTGGAGAGTCATCAGGTCATTCCACTGGCAAGACCTCAATAGATGTAGGTGAGGTTCTCCTTGGCTAGAGTAGAAAAACCATAATTAGATAAATTTTTAAAAATATGAAGAAATAGCTGATCAAGAAGTGTTTGGGTCTCACCCAAATAAAGTCTCCCACTTCATTGGAGATATCTGGGAATAAGACTTCTGAGCTGGATTTAGGGAAGATAAAAGCACTAATTCTACGGATTATGATTTCTCCTACAGTCTCTGAAATCTAGGCCTGGAATACCTGGGTTGAGTTTCTACTCAGAATCATTTCTGATGAATATTTTGTCTGATTTTTGTCTCTCTTGATTCCTTAACTTGTAATACATTACCTGACACACTGACCTACTAACGAGTCTTCTAGTTGAGATGCCATAAACACCTCTACGCTACCTTATTGCAACAGCTATGAGCAATTTGGAAGCATGCTAATGGCTAAAATAAGCATGCTGACTCTGGAAAAAAGTCTGCTTTGAAGGTCTGTCATCCCCACACTTTTTTTGGTGTTTTTTTTCTTTTTTTAAGAAACAGCACTGATCTGTCTGGGAGTGTTTTATCCAGCTTGTAGGCTGACTGTGCTGTACATAGTTTGGACGTGGTTGCTGCACCACTAGCCCTAGGTGCTTTCACACATCCGTCTCACAGCTGAAAATGCTGGTGAGACATTGAAGTAGTTGTCCATGGGGTTGGCCCACGTCCAGCATGACCAACATTTGGCTTCATAAGGCTGGCTGGCTGAGATAGTGCCCTATGGGGTCACCTGGCAGTTTAAGATCCCCTCTGATACCCGTATTACACAGATTTTTTTTTTTTTTCCAGTTTGTGGAGCAGAAAAGCCTCTGCTCTTCTGGATAATGTAGCTGATTATTTCTGAATGATTTCTCCTCCATTGGTTGTAAAGTTAACCAAGTATGCGATGACATCTATTTATTTTGAGAAGACTTAGGAGGAGACTGAGGCCAGTACAGTAGCATTTAGTTAATAGCACAGAAAACGAAGGCTCAAGTACAGTGCATCAAAGGCTCTGCTTCCATTTAGCTCTGCCAGTGCTTCACATGATCTTTCTGAGTGGAGAATGATGAATACATAATTTGAAGTGTGGGCCCAGTATCTGCATACAAGGATAAGCTCTCTGAGGCAGAAATGGCTTCTTCAGCCAAAATGACCTCTCAAACAAGACTGCAGGGCTACTGTGCAAATGGGTGCCAGCCATCTGCTCCTCAGCTGGCAAATGTTGACTCTGCTTCGGGAGCTGAACGTTCCTCCCATGTGGTTAATTTCTTCCCTGGCAAAAAAAAAACAACAAACCCGAAGTGCTGATGTACAGTTTGATTTTAAACAAGGCCAAGAATAATGGGAACTACAAAACAAATGGTCAGAGGGGCTCCGTTTCCCTCACTTGGCTCAGTTCCTAGCCTCGGACCTTGCACTGCAAGAAAAAAAAGCCATCCTGATAGAGTTCAGGAGATACTCTACCTGACACTTTTTCAAAGGCTGGCTGAGAGGTAGCTCGTGACTGCACCAAACTGGTGCTGCAAAGAGAGCATGTTGCCCTGATAATGGGAACAAGCTATTCTTCTTATAAGAGGCTTCTTTCCTTTTGGCCTTGGAATTGCTGGTCAGGGATTGCAGGGATGGGGTGGTGGGGTTTGCACCATCAGCCCTGTCTGGGGAGCTGGGGCAGCCTTGTGTAGCTTCAGGGTGACTGAAGATGTTGTGCTTCCCATGGCCACCTCACTGGTCAGAGGGGCTTCCTGAACTCCACGCCACTCACCCAAGGTATCAAGTCACTGAAATGCACGTCATCTATGTAAGTGCTTCTTAACCTTTTTTGACAAAAATGCCTACACCTTTGTCTCTATCTCCGTATTCTTATGCTTTATATTTTGGATATTTATTGTACAGTTTAAGTATTTGCTTTAAAGAAAATGTAGTTCAATGTCTCCCCAAAGATTTGCTGTTCCCCACAAACATTGCCTAGAAACATCTGCTTCCCTCATATGGATCTCATAATTTGTGCTTTGGATTTCATCCAGTGCTCTGTGGAAAAGTGATGCCTTCCAGAGACAGAAACCTGATTATGAGAAACCTCGTGGACAATAGTGAGTGCCTTTGTTGTAGCTGATTCTGAAGACACGGACAGAGAGAAACAGCGATTGGAGAAGCGGTTTTTATGAATGTTTTTTTTTTTTTTTCAGAGATGTCTCACACTCTTCCAGTCTCTTCAGGCAGACACAGAGTAGTCTCTGCCTGTCTGGATTTCTGCCTCTTTTTTTTTTTTTGACACTGGCCATATCCAAGCACACCTGACAGGTAGTGGGGTCTCAAAGATAACCATGTTCTTGAAGTTTCACCGTAGTATGTAAGTAGAACAAAAAAGGGCCATTTTCTCTGAGTGCCCTGACTGCACCACTGCACTGTTAGGTATCAGCAAATCTATGCAGCAGAGAGAATTTGCAAAGGGTATGAGAATTATATGAGCTTTAACTAGTCACAAAGTACAAGTCTGCAGGACACCAGTCTTTCAGTTCCAGCATTGATGGAAATAATTAAAAATAAAGCACCTATGGACTCCGAACATCTTGACTAACACCCTGTGTTATGTCCTGTAGCAAGCAGGAGCTGTGTAGTCAGCAAGAGATAGGACTGAGGCTCTTCATCTTCCTCCACCCCTTCCATGGATGTGGAAGACAATCCCTTTGGGGAAGCAGTGGTCCAAGAAGGCAGGAGAAGAAGCCCTGGTCTTTCACCTGCTTTCCCTCACACCAACTAATGGTACATAGGAAGGAGAACGTGCTCATTACCAGTCTCTGTGCTTCTGGGGCATGGCATTTTTGACATTCCTCGAGCCTGGTCCTTCTGGTCAAGAATAAAAACTTAGGTTAAAATAAAACAGATGAAGAACAGGAAGTGGCAAAAAATGCTGAAGGGAGGAACTTGCCAGAAAAGTTAAGAATACGAAGTTCCTTTTAGGTGTTCAGTGTACAAGTCCTGTGCACCTACCCATTTATCTTTGCAAGCACTGCCTGAGGAAGAGATGGTAGTCATTAGATACGGATCTAGTGGTTAGAGTGTTTGTCCAGGGATGTAGAGTTCAGACATGTCTTTAGCCTGAAGTGCCTGTGATCCCTCACCTCCTCCTTCCTCCTCATCCCCAGGACAGTGCCGTAAAGCACTCAGGTCTGAGTGGAAGCATTTTGCGCTACTGGGATCAAAATCTGCATAACAGAATCTCAGTTGGGCCAAATTTGCAGTCACTCGAGTATTTTATTGGCTTTGGAACCGCACTTAGCTTTGCTCCACACTCATCATGGAGCTCCGGATAAACAACCGCTCTGTGCTCTATTGTATTGACCTCCTCAACATGTCGCAAGACTGAATAGTTCAGACTGTGTGAGCGGGAACTTCACTTAACATTTAATGCAGTGCCAAATCCTTCGACAAACAGCAAGAAATGGTCCAAGATTACCACCGTCTCTGCTCAGGAGAGGTTTTACCTCTGCTGAGAGAAGTGCTGTGGGTCCAGCAGGCTGCACGTTTGCTTGTGACATCCTACACTTCTTGGCTTTTGGTAGCTGCCCACACCCTTCCCTTGTGTTTGTTGTAATCCGTTACATATGTCGGTTTGTTTTTGTACGCGTCCTGACCTCAAATAGGAGCAGGAAAATCTCTCTTTGGGAATAGCCGTGATGAGGTACACATCCTTTATATAAGTGCTCGCCATCTTCAGTTGTTTGGTTTGAGCTCATCTCCTCGTACACACATTTTGGCCTTGCCAGGCCTCTGGATTTTACTTATTGTATTTTACCCAAACCTACTCAAAGGGAGAGGCTTGTCTTCCTGAGTGGTGTGTTTTGGATGCTCCCACGTGCTGCTATATCCAAGTAGCATTTCATAAATGTATCAACGTTAATTGTCCACTTAAAATTTCTGGGGCAGGGGCCTTGATACCATGCAAACCTGAAGCATGGCGAATGTAGCCTTTGCATCTTGACTGAGTGAAAGCAACAGCTTTGTTCCTCTGTTTACTTATGTTGTAGCATAAGTAAATCCTTCCTCCTCTTGTCTCCTTGCATATGAGGAAACCTTCTTGACCCTTGCCACCTTCCAAGAACCCTAATGCAAAAGCTCCCATTGTTCTCAATGGTTTAATGCCAGATTAAGTACTGTTCTCTCACTCCATCTCTTGGTGCCTCCTGGATGCCCCAGAGGAGTGTGCCTGGGCACAGGCCGCCAAGCAGCCCCCCCCAGCTGAACAGCATAACCCTGCAAACATGAGCAGTAAAGCCTTGCTCGGGGATCTCCTGGCTGTGACTTCATTCCACAAGGAACCAGAGCTGCCAAGTTCTAGTCAGAGAGCAGAGAGAGGTCAGTATTTATGGGGTCTGAGCATTATTTTATGTACGGAAAGAAAAATGGAGCAGATTATGGTCAACAGTCCACTTCTGCTGCACAGACACACAAGATGCATCGTTAATGTTTGAATCCAGCAAAGTTCTGGTTAGTTTACAGCATAGTTCACCATCTTTTTCATTTCTGGGGGATAGGTGTCTGCTGGTTTTTAGTCAAACACTCACCAAATGGTACACTTAGGAAAGGAAGAGAAAAAAGTGAAACAAAACAGGAATGTGAGTACAGCCTGCAGCTCGAACTCTTCAAAATACAACTTGTGCTGAGGTAGAGCACTTCCTGGGACAGCAGCCATCTCTGGGTGGGGTTGTTTTGGAGGAGGGAGTTTAAGTGGGCATGGATATGGATGAGGCAACTGCTGCAGTTTTTTCCTGAAATCTGAATGATGTTTTTAAAATTCACATCCTCCCTTCAGAGCTGGGGGTTGCCGCCTGTCTCTGTAAAGCAAACACGTCTCAGCTGAAAATCTAGCACGAAGTTCATGCCCAAATGTCCTGCTGGATGGAGTGAGCATCAGCTAAATGCTTACTGATTTCAATGGATTTGGACCACCCTTCCGTCTCTTCAAAGGCTTGATCCTTCACTGCAATCCAACCTGAAGCCTGTTGTCTGGAGGGAGCGGGCTCTGGGTTTGCAGTCGGATGCTGTGCTAGACAAGGGTGATGTAGCTGGGTATGGGAAAGCCCAGTGTGTGCTCCCTCACACCCTTCCCGGCACATCTCTGCTTGCTCACCACCCCTGCTCATCCTTCTTTTGTTTATCCTATCCTTTATTATTATTTTTCCCAGATATGAAGAGGCACCAGGTGGGAGATGCGGGGCATCGCTGCTCCCGGGCTGCCCTCTCTTGGGTAATAGTGGTGGTGTTGCACCTTCCCAAAGTCAAGCAGTGAGAGACTTGCCAGGAGAGGTTTTCTCACAGAGGTCTGGCACACAGGTGACGCTGAGCACCGGCCTGAGCTCATCCCATCCCTGCTGGAATGCTGCCAGGAGGTGGAATCTGAGCCTTGGTCCTGGCAGGGCATCCAGGAAAGGGACACAGAGCATCTGAGTCCCAGGCAACCACACTCCAAAAAGCACCACCAGTTTTAGCGGATGGAGCTGCCCAGTTCCTGCAATCCGATCTTTATTGGTGTAACATACCCGCTGCTCTTAGCCCAGGGAAGGTAAAGCTTGGGGAATGCCATCAAAAAATAATGCAATGGAGCAGAAATGTGTTTACCTTTCAGTTGGGTGATGGGTGATCCAAGAGGGATTAAGGTATCTTCTTTTTTTTGTTTGTTTGGAATAACACCTCACAAAAGAAACTCCTCCAACTCACTATGAAAAGGGGACTTTTAAAGACTCACTATTTGTTTGGAAGCAAAGGCTAATGAAGCTTGTTTGAGATGTTTTAGGTTTGGGTTTTTTTTTTTTTTTGTTTTGTTTTGGGTTTTCTTTTTTCTTTCTTTTTTTTTTTTTGTTTTTTGTAAGAGCATTGCTCAATATCTAATCTTCTGCAGAACACGTAACTTCTGTTTCCTGTGTTATGAAATCCTGGAAACAGCCCTGAGTTTTAAGGAAACCAAGCACACTTCTGCAGAGAAGATGCAGCAAAAGAGCTCCCTCTTTTGTCCGTTCTATGTTTTGGCCAGTTTGCTGCAACCGAAGAGGATCTGGTTAAAACCAGAGTGAAACTGGCATTAAGTTACATTAGATTGAGGGTTTATCTGGAGTATTCTGCTTTATGTCAGTTTAATTCGAATGTTTGGAAAAAGATGAGTAGCAAGCATTGGCATTCACCACCCAGCTGAAAAAAGAATCCAACTGGTTTTGATAAAGTACTAGAATATTGCTTCTGAAATAAGTCTTTAAAAACACAGTGGGAGATACATCTTTCATGCTATCTATAAAATATTGAAGAAAACATGGGTTTGGTTATATTTTTCTCATCAGTTTTCATTACCAGTAAAACTGGCTTACACAGGGTAAAAATAAAAATCCTCACTTTCAGAATGGGAGGGGCTGGGCTAAATCTCGGCGTGATATAAGTCCAAGGAAAAATAAGTTTTAACATATTTTAAGCACCTTCTATTTCTAATGGTTAATTACCGTGGAAAGCTAGGAACAAATAATTTACAAACTGTCACTGTTTCAAGGTAGCTCAAACAATCTTACATACATAAAATATGGCTTTCTGGGCGCAGCTGTAATAAGAGTTGCATGTTCGGTGTTAAAGGCTCCACTTAATTTGTGCCATACCTTGTAAAGTCAAGTTACTGCATTTGTGTGCTCGATTTTCCAATCAGAATCTTGCATTTAAAGGGAAAATGGCTGTATTAAGAGGTCAGCTAATAATGCAATGCTACTTCTAAACTGTAAATGTTCATTGTGTTTGGAATATGTTTTCCTTTATGAAACACATTTTCACCCCAGATTTAATATCCTGATTAACTGCATCACCAGTTTTATGAACGAGGTTATTTTTTTTTCCTACTGAAATAAATAGATAATTTTCCTAGAATCTTGGATCTGAAAGTTTTGCAGAAAATCACTTTTATGTGGTAGGAGTAGCCAATTGCTTTCTTGTTGACAGTTCATCTGACATGATAGAGCAATTGCAGCCTTGTGACAGCCTTGTAACTCCTGCCCTGCAAGAAGACAGAAACCGAGCAGTGTATAAATCTGCCTCCAATTTTTTCTCGAGCTCTGTGAAGTCCTACCTAAAGGTTTCTACAGATCTCCCTTAATTTCTTTTCACTTGTGGCCAGACTGATGTTTGCGAAGATGTTTAACAGCTATAGCCTGGACTGAAATCTGCCAGTCTTATCAAGGGTGGGGATACTGACTTTGCAGAAAAAGCTGAATGACTGTGAACACCATTAAATGGATTCCCAGTACAAAAGATAAACGATGTTGCCTCGAAACAGTGGGCAGAAAGGTCTTCGAAGTCTGAGACAGGGATTAATTAAAGAGGGAAAACAGATCTTCCACTCAGTTTGGCTCCTTCCTTTTCTTAAAGAAACATTTCACTTAAATGAAATTCTGATGATTCAGTGAAAAGCTAATTTCATTACATAATTTGAAAAGGCTACTTCAGCCATTTCAGGTTTCTTGTTACTTGAATAAGATCAGGTATGAACACATTTTTCTGGATATTATATATTTAATTCAGTCTTTCCATCATATAATCACACATTTTTTGGAAGGTGCTTCCACAGTGTTTTCAAATCACGTGGTGGGTTCTCTTACCTTGGTTTAAAGTGTTGTGCACTTATATTGATGGCAGGCAGATGAGGACAACTTGGGAAACTGTGAATGTTGAGAGGAAAGTTCTTGCTTTAGTAAACACAGAGGTGCAAAGGTAGCAAAAAGCAGGTCTTTCCTAGAAAGGAAAAAACTTCAGCCTTGCAATGAAAATGGTGGGAAAATCTTCATGTGCTTGTTTTCAAAAGTTCTTAGAAACATTTAATTTGATCTTTTCTAATTAAGGCCTCAAAACTTCCCTGTCTGTCTTAAGTGGGCTGTAACATAATGATATATAGCAGATAAGAAATAAATTATAGAAAATAGCCTAATGATTTTAATGTGCTAATTCCTCCAAGGAAGAAGCAAAGCTTCAGCTGAACTGAGATGTTTTTCCCTCCACTCGGCAATGGCCAGAGCTGCTGCGAGCTCTCCCTGCCAGAGGTGGTCTGGGGAGACGGGCATCCTCACTGGACCACTTCTTCAACACCTCTCTGTCCCCTGTTTTCCCCTCTGTGCGTGAGTGCACCTCAGCCAGCTGCAAACTTACCCCCTGGGAAAGACAAGGGGCGACTGGGAAAGGACGTCTTTCTGCCAGGAAACTCAGGCAGCGTATTTATTTTGAAAGCAACACCTAGCATGTTGAAGGTGGCCTTGCCAGACACTTGGCTACTGTTTTGTATAGGCTTTAACACCCCGGTGTCCTGCTGATAAATCAAGTAAAAAATAATAACAAAATTAGAACAGATGCCTATTTAAAATAGGAAAAGAAAAAAAAAAAAGGCTTCTTTAGCTGACTTTCACACAAACCCAGAATTAACAATTCAGTCTTTGTTGGCACCAGAATAGTTCTGGTGGCATTGTGCTCTGGGCTCCCTACCCTTTCTTTTTTAATTTAAATCTCCATGAGCTACTGTATAAATAAATAAGAAGCACAAGGCTGCCCTGTCTCTTTCCAGAGCACTCGGTGATGCTGTGCGTGGGGCCACCATGTGCTGGTTATCGACCACCTCTCCAAGCAGCCACCCACCCCATCTGACAAAACAGGTCTCCCAGCCTGGCTTTGAACTTAAGGTCAACAGACAGAAAAGTAGGGGGAAAAGGCTCTGCGGGGTGGAGACCCCCAGCCCCTGCTGGGCTTTGCTGCTTGTTTTCCTGTGAGCCACGGCTAACAGTACAGGGATTTTCCAAAAGCCTTGCACAGGTTTCAAAGTATGGTGATGTTGATCTCCAGTTTGGTGCTTTTTCAGTTTTTCCATGCTTGTTGCTGCTTAAGCAACTTTGAGGAGAAATTCAGAAGTAAACAAAAGGCAGGATGCTCCAGATGAAGATCTCAGAGGGTCACGCTAGTCGTAAGTCAGCTCAAAACCAGCTCAGATGATTGCTTCTTAAAAAAAAAAATTAAAAAAAAAAAATCTAAAGAAAGCCAGCTCACAACTTTGAAGGCTGTAATCCATATCATAAAACACAGGGTGGGAGAGGCAGATTTAGCAGCATCTGCTGAAAAGTCCCACACCATCCAGAACGTACAATAATGGTTGCTATCAGGCGGTGAACTCTCATTTACAGGGCCATATGCTTTACAAGGAATGTTGATAGGTTCCCCTTATCTCTGTTTGTCATCACTTCTATCCTTCATTTCACTGCTTGCAAAGGAAAACACTCCAAATTGTTAGTGTCCTCTGCTTTCTTATTTCTTCTGTTGCCTGTTCCTCCCTGGAGCTTTCTGCCCCCTCAATTTCTGAGCTCTCTTGTCGTTTGGTGTTAAAGATCAGAGGGAGGTTAGTTTTACACTGCGCAGTGGTACCTGTGCAATTGTCTCTTTATAACTGGCTAGCAAGTCTGTCACCTGCTGCCAACCTCTGAAGACAGGAGCTTAGAAAAAAATGGCACAATAAAGCACACAAGCCTGTAAAACCACACTTAGTGATTTGTCATGCTTCTCTGCATCCTCTTAAAAGCAGGCCCTGTTTTCACCTGCAGTCTGAAGGCTACTCTGTTTCCTGAACGTGTTTCTACAAGGATATTGCATTCATTTTCCATATAAACCTGGTGTGAGCCCTGATACTCGCCAGCAAACTCCACAGCAGAGAGCTCTGCTATTTTGGGGTGTCCTCACCTGCAGCGTGGTGCTCCAAGTGGATTTTCCCAGTGTCCTGAAGTGCAAGCAGAGAAATGGGACTGGCGGGACCCTCTACTGTAGCTGGGTTTTCTCAACATGGAATTCTCCACCACCTTGTAAGGCTGCAGTGACAATGACATCCCTTTTCCAAAGGAAAGAAGTCACACGTATGGAGGTCCCATGGAACCTGGAAGGGACAGTGGAAAAGAGGTGTTCCAGAGTCCCCTTCCCTGCTGCTTCCCCAGGGCAGTTGCAGGACCCCCTTGTGCAGGGATTTCATGGCAGTGGGCTCTTGAAGAACCCCTCCATCCATGGGTGTAAAGACTGCTCAGGGAAGGACTGGTCAACCAGGCCCCAAAGCACCTACCAGGAGGAAGAACAGCTGGGGCTGCAAGTTGGGTCTGGGTTACTGGTATTTGGTCAGATCCATGTGGTGTAAATAGATATTTTCTCTCTCTGAGCAAGCACCAACCAGAGCACCTGATAGGTGGCATTCCTCTTCCTGTTCCTTCAGGCTTTATCTGTTCCTAGATTCTGAGTTTTTCAGGTTATTTTTTGTTACTAGTAATGTAGACCTGGGGACAAGGACCATTATACAGAACAGGAGGCTCTGCTTCTCGGCATCATAAACCTCAGTATAGCAAAGGCAAGGAGCTCTCAGCTGTCAGTATGCAAAAAAATGTAGTAAAATGCCCATGGTATGTATGGGGAGAATGGACTCTCCGCAAAGCCAGTCCAGCTTGGATGCAGTAGGGCAGTATTGCACAGGAGAATGAGGGCACAAGGAGTTCCCATGCTCAGGCAAAAAGGCTGAACAGGGTAGGAATCCCCTGGAAAACCTCAGCTGAAAGCAACACAGGAGCTCTGCAGGAGGTGGAGGAACAAGCGAGGAGGGGCTGTGACCTTTTCTTCCCCATGCTGGGTAGCAGAGCTGGTCTTGTGCAGGTGGGTGGCATGAAAAAGTATGGGGAAGTCACTCAAGGATCTGGCTTTGCACTGCTCTCCTCAGCCAAACAGGCAGCAGAGGGAATGATTCAGGAGGTGCCTTTAATGACTGGTATGAGGTTTCATTTAATTCCAAATTCAGAGTATTTTCTTACCGAGACATTTTTTTTATCCTTCATACTGTGTTGTTACCTTGCTCTTGCAGGGGAATCAGTCCAGAAGCTCTGGCTGCCTCACACAGAGGGTGAATTGCAGCTTGACCTGTACCTCTGCAAAACGTCCGTATTCATAAAATATACTTGTTTTGCAAAAATAAGGAGAGGGAACAGGTGTTTTTACCTGTAACATTGCCTGGGTTTCCAGTATTTTACCTCAGATAGCTTTATAGAGTCAGGAGAGTTGCACTTTTTAGGGATGTGTGGCAAATGGGCTGATGAACGAGCCTTGTAGGAAAAGATTGACAGCTGGATGGGTTGTTTTGACACATCTGAGAGTCTCATCTCCCATGTGCTTTTAGGAGTGCAGAATGTGTGATTTCCCTTGTTAGGTAACAGCTCGGAGGATCTGCTCCTCTGCGCCTCCTCTTTCTGGAGCATCTTTCAGTAACACGGCTCAGATATCAGCCAGGCTTATGGTAGTGCCTGAGCCACCTCCTGGGGTTGGCTCATTGCAAAACCCGGAGAAGGGGAGGTTGCAGAGACAGAAAGAAAACTGTTAATAGGGGATGGATTGCCCGTAAGAAAATAATTGCAAAATGATTGGAGAAACTGGGATTCCTTTGCTGGAAGATGATTTTCGTTTCCCTCTCTGATGTCCAATCACATTAAGAAGTAGTAAAGAAACCTGACTCATGTTTTTTATACCACGCAACCGTGCCTCGCTTCCTTAATAACATACCAAAGGTATGTTGCTTGTTTGTTTGTGTGAGGCAAATGGATCTTTCTGTGGGAGCACAGATCTGCAGGGCTCACAGCTGTGCAAACGGAGGGCAGATTTGCAACTGCCCAGCACACTCAGGACTGCTCCATACTGGGGCAGGGGTAGAAAAAAACCAGACTTTGAAGTTTCTTTCTTGAGAATTTGCCTTTGTTTGCTGTTAGCTCACAGCTAACATGTGGGTGGGGTTGACGCATCCTTCCTGGTAGCAAACTGAGGATTATATGGTTGTTCAGGTAGAGCAACTGTATTTCATATCAACAGCTGTGCCTTCCAGAAAGGTGGGCAAGGTCCAGTTCAGTCCTCTCAGCTCACCCAGGCAATCAAGGTGGAGGTGGCCACCTCTCTGTCCTTTGGGAGATTGCCTGCACTTACCTACTCCAACATGCAGCACGCCTGTGCTGGTGGCCCCAGTGTGGGCAGCTGCCCCATCTAAGTGGGTAGGGAAGCCAGAGGAGATGCCTCATCTGGTACGTGTTGATGAGTCTTGTGCTCATACATTTCTCTTCCCACCTTCTGTCTTCTAGTCTTGCTTTCTTCTCTTGGTCAGGTCCTTGGGACTGCCTTAATGTTGGACAGGTCCCACCTTGGGCTACTACCTCGTATCTTAACTTTTGCCTTGCAGCAAGCATGCCTTTCCTTTGGTTTCTCCAGATTTTGATCACAGCACCTCTCCCAGCTCCCACCCTCTTTCCCTGTCTCCACGCTTGTCCTTATCCAACTGCTCACATCCTGGCTGCCATTCCCACCGTTGGCCTTTGCTTTGGCAAAAACACTGCTGTAGGTAAATGTCCAGGCGGTGTGACCGAGGAGCGCAGGAGGCTACTGGAAGGTGGCAAAACAAAGGGCTGACACATGGCAAAATGCCACTGCAAAAAGATTCCCCATGGCGAGTGCGGTGGCCTGGAACGGCCTCGGCCCCAGGGCTCAAGGGTTACTTTTTCTGTGCCATGTTGACTTAACTGTGTAAGAAGCCCATCTTGACCACATCTGAGCATCCCTGTGGAGTTGTCTCTTTGTTAACTGTGTTATCAATTAAAGCCTCGCTGTAATCCAAAGAACCTTTCTGATTACACTTCCTGGCATACATTTTATTTGAAGTGGCTCTTACCCATTCTAGCCTACTACTTCTCCTTCTGCAGAAGGTATCTGAAGCTTTTCTCTCCATTTCAGAAACTCATTTTGTCAGCTTTCCCATCCCAAACTAGGAAAGGAGCAGAGGTTTACCTGCATTCCCTCAAAGCTGGCCAACAACAAACTGCAGACCTTGGGCTTTGTCACAGCCTTGTCTGTTATAAAACAACAGAAACAACAAAATCCCAGTGAATGCAATTTTTTTTCCCATAGTGGAACATTTTAGAAGGCAGACGGGAAGCTTTTCCCACATGATGGCCTGTAGCAAAGATAAACTGACTCCTGGTGATTTTAGGAGAGCTGCTGAGTTTGGAGAATTAATTTCCATTGTATTACTTAATTCAATTTGCTTGTGCTCGGTGAAAGTATTTTTATTTTATTTCTTCTAGCTTGATAGAGAAATGGGGTCTGACTTCTGCAGAAAAAAAAAAAAAAAAGACAACTCCCCTGCCCTTTGAGAGCTGACGTTCATTCATCTCCTTGCCCTCGGTGCATTCTTCTGTCGAGATCCCCATTCCCCGAGCTCATTACATTCCCCATCTCCTCTCCCCTCCAGGCCCCAATGATCGTCTCCCACTAGCCCTGCAGACTGACCTTGGACCTCAGTTGCTCTCCCTATCTGACCCCAGCTGTGTATCCTGGCAAGCCTCCAAGCTGGGGAGCTCCGGGACAGAGAGGGAGAAGGACAGAAATTTGCCTTTCTTGACTCCTGTTCTCCCTAAGCCACACGGCAGCTGCAAGAGGAGGTCATCACTGGGCATGCGGATTCACTCTCCCTGGAAGAATCATCTTTTTGGGGAAAACTTGCCCAAAAAACCAAAGGCCAAAGTACTTCTGCTTTCTGTACCAGTTTGTACGAGCACGGCGATGCAACATCAGGTTTTGGCACAGGATCCAGAAATTGTAGGAGAGCTGGGAGGGACGGGGGAGATCAAGGGTTTGAGAAACAAGAGACAACAAGTCTAAGTGCAGCTTAGACATTTAATTATGCTTTAACCCAAACCATAGCTTTTACCAGTCACCTTACTGCTTTCAAGAATGCATTTTCATTCCTAGCCATAAATCAGTCCTACTCAGTAACCAGCAGTTTCACCCAAAAAGCAAGTGGCCAGTGTGTGGTAGAATGCAAATAGCAATTGGAGAAGGGATGATATTACGATACAGTAATGAAAGTTGACATGTTTGGGATATCTGGGAACAGTGACCTACTGGTCATCTCTCTCTCCCAGTAATTGTAATTGACAGGCTGCTGCATTTGCAATAACTTAGGAGTACTACAGGAAAAGTAATCCCAAAGATATTTTACAGGAAGGGCTTGGGGAAAATTGTCTCTATATACACACTTTGTTCTCTGACAAGTTTAGTAAGCAACTCTATTCTTATTTTTTGTGAAAGTAATACATCTCAAAGGTTAAAGAATATTTGAGATTTATGATGAAAGGGCAGTGACTGGCTGCAGAAAATAGTATTTTATACTTCTGGAGTATTTTACCCACTCTGATGGCCTTTGGCAGGGCTTGGTCTGGGAGACTCACTGCTATAACTAATACAGCTTGTCAGCCTTCAGTGTCTGAAAAAGCTCAGCTTTCTTTTTCCAAAATAGTGGGAGCACAAATCTTCTAATTGCAAAATGAAGCCCGAGTGAGTGAATGGATGTCGTTATCTACAAAGGATGCTCTGAACTTTAGAAATCAGCATGTTTATGTTAAGAGCCTTAGCACTGAACTCCAGTGATGTTCTTACAGATCATTGTTACTAGCTATTTCTTCACTGATATTGCAAACAACTCTTCCATACCTCAAGATTACAGACAGATTACTTTTTTCTGGGGAAAAAGTAACCATTTGGGCTTCATTTTTCCTTTGGACTTTTTCCCTCCCTTCCTCCACTCTGACGCTTAGTTCTAGGAAACAACCTAAATACCTGCACCAAACAACTTTTTCTCTGAACACTGGCATTAATTAATGATCATTAGCATCCTGGCCTGATGTTAAAATGAAGTCTGCACCGTGGCCATGTCTTTGTGTGCTCCTGACCTGTGCAAGGAGCTGATCAGTACCTGTAAATGAGGTACCAGCACAAACACGTGCCTGGTGGTTGTCACTGGATGGCTGGTGGCATCTGTACAGAAATGTCAGAGGAGTAGATACAGATGAATAAACAAGGAGAGCACGTTTAAACATCTATCTGTGGTTATACAATATAGATTTTGAAAAGCATACCTGCTGTTCCAATGGAATGGGGACAGTCTCCTGGGTAAATCTGGGCTTTGCCCAAATGCCAGCTTTTGTCTGAAATCTTCTTTCAGAAGTGCATTTCAAGTTAGCTTTTCTGGGAAATGTCACAGGCAGATTTCTTATATCACAAGGTAATTTTCAGCACACCCAGGAGTCGCCCTAGTTTCCTTCTCTTGTAGTACCTTAAAATCTTACGTCTGCTACTCCTCCAGCAGGAAAATCAAGCAGACTTGCTGTCACTCTCCAGATGGGAACTGACTTACGCTGCTATAACATACAATTACATTTAAATCAGGGAAGCGAGAAGCATTGTGGCATTCCTGGGCGTCTGGGCCCACCATGACTCTGACTCAAGGAGAAATCCAGGTGTGTACCATGCTGCCAGTAGAAAGAAATCCATGTGCATTCCCTGGGAGAGAGCCAAGCTGCCCCAGCAGGTCCCAGTCTGGGTACAATTTCCTCAGAATTCTCCTATAAAGTTGAGGACAGGTAAAAGAAAGGAAGAATTTCTAATTGATCATTTATTCCGTATCATTTTTCCCCTCTGCTGGAAAAGTGAATATTGCCTGGGAGCTTGCAAAGGTATTTGACTGTGGGAATCTGGATGCTACTTGGATGAAGAGCTGTCTTGCTCTGGACTTTGCGGATCAGTGTGGATATAAAGCTTTCTGTATATACACATGTACTTTTGTACACGGGCTCTTTTCAACCATAAACTAAATCCAAGCCAAACTTTGAAAAGGATTTTGCAAAAGAAAAAAAAAAAAAGTGAAAATTCAGCTATTAGTACCACAGTCAAAATTTGTACTCCAAATAATCACCTCAGCAGAGGACTTGATTTAGTCTCTTTAAAAGTTGTTTATATCTGGATAAAGATCATCCACAAAGGACAATCCCGTAAAATTCTTCTAGTCCTCCCAGTAGCTTTGTGGCTGGTACTTTGTGAGAGACAAACCCAAATTACAGTTGGACTACAGAAGTGAGTAGTATCTTTTCATGGACTTGGCATTAGTTAATTGTCTCATCAAAATTATAAATCCTTTGAAGTTTTACTGATAATTCTGCACCGCTAAGCTCAGTTTTGTTGAATAATAGTTAAGGATTTCAGTGAAGGTATTTTCTCCCTGCTGTCTATAAAAGAGGCAATCCCCCTGCTAGGGCCAATGCTCACTCTTTGCATTGAAGTTTAAGAAACTTTAAAGAAAATATCAGCATTTCATTTCAGTCCATGTGATAATTCCTTAATAAGGCATGTCTAATTTTCTTTCCCTTCTGGGAACTGAGAACAATAATTTCTGGTGAATGTTTGCTGTTCCAGTGTTTCTGAATGGCAGTGAACCATTTGGGCTTTTGTTACTAGTTTTCTTCTGTGCCTTTTCAAGCCTTTCATGGCCCTCCCACATAAACCTGTATCTACCTATAATATTAATCTTCCATTTGACTGCTCTGATTTGCTCCAATGTAACTGCCCCTTAGAGGCCAGTTTGGGATTATCACAATAATTTACTCGTCCTTGTATTGTACCACTTAGACAACACTTCCCCAGCAGCAGCCTTGCTTGCTTGTCATGTGCAGCTTTCTAAGGCACCTTAAATCCACCCTTGACGTCTATTGACTATTGCTGTTGAATATCCAATTTCTTCTGTTCTTTGAGGCTTTTATGTGGAGAAGCTACAACAAAATCTTTTGAAATATGGGTTCTGTTCTGGAGAAGTAAATCGGGACAGGGGGGAAAGGGGCAGGAGGAGGGGAACCATCCATTAATTTCATTGAAGATAGATTAACAGGAGTGACTTTAGCCTTCTCTGTTCTTGTTTGTTTGTCTAAGTTTCATTATTTCAAATGGGCCAAAGCGCTCTCTCCAGCAGGAAAATGTTAGAGCCATAATTAATTCAAGGCATTTGGCATTTCCTGTCAAAATGGCAGATATTTATCAAGCTGGGAAGATTGCTGAGTTTCACGTCTGCTTGGGGCTGATGCTCAGACAATTTTCCCTGCATATCCCTCTGCACAACTCGTACATCTCTTTGCCTGGAGTTCTTCCTCTACAGACAAACCCAGGTCCTCACGCTGACCCTCAGTCTCTTCAAAATCTCCTGTCAAACTCATTGCTACCACTTCTCCCTATCCTCTCCTAGGGCATTGGTGACTCTAGGAGAGGTGGCTGGGACTTGCCCAGCTCCCAGTGTCCTAAGGAGGAGCAGTGGGTTACCAGCATGTGCTACACGGATGCTAGGCCACCTCCCTTTGTGAGGGTCACAATGCCTGAGGCAGGGCAGGGGACCTGGAGTCACACCACCACCTTGTCACTGTTTACTGCTGGTCTGGCCAGGAAACTGCAACAAAAGAGGACAAAAAATGAAAAACAGGGAGAAAAAGAGCTTTGGAGAGTTTAAAGGGCCTGTTGCTACATGGCTGGGTGCACGCCAGCTCCAGACTTTCAGGCACATTAGCAGAAGACTGTTAAACAACACTTAAAATGAAGAAACCCTTCTTGGCAGCAAGGGCTCTTCTGTGGGGTGCTATGCCCCCCAAGAAAACTCCCTGGCAGCTATCTGCTTTGGGCTGTGGAGACCCACCTGGTGACAGGGAAGGGCTTGACTACGAATAAAAACACTATCTGTAAAGACTGAAGTGATTTGGTAGCATTTGGATTCCTTCTTCAGGGTTTTGTCTGTGCTGGCTCTTTGCGTAGGGTCACAGCTCTCACACCACTGTCTGGAAGACACCGGCTCGTGTATTTTCCCCCACTTCAGTTACAGCAGAAACGGAGTGGATCATTCAGAGGACATGTCTGTTCACAAATATTTCTATTGAAGAGATTAGATGTCGATGAAAGAGTGAAATGGTTTTCTGCTTTGTCAAAAGCCCAGGAGGTTAGACTTTAACTCAGCAGAAAATGACGCAATTAGATGTGACGGAAGCACAAGAAATCCATAGTATGGCCCTGTCTTGTAACTACACTGAAATTAGGTGAACAAATCTGGTTGTTAATGGCTTTAGAAAAGTAAACGCAGCATCTAAATTTGACAGCTATGTGGTTGAACTGATAGATATGGTGATTATTGTTGGCATGCAGCGGAAAAATAGAATTACATTGTGTTTAATCAAAGGGACCTAGTCCGGGATAAGCCTTGGATCCCTCCCCTACATGAAAAACAGCCTTTAGAACAAAGGAAGTTCTGCATAATGTTATTTAGTCTGCACGAACCACTAACTGTGTGTCAGAGCCCTGATGAAGTCACTGCCTAGAAACCATTAAGAGATAGCATACAATCGATGCGATACGCTCAGCTTTAACTGGGAGACACGCTTCTGGCAAGAAATGCAGCGGCCAGGTCCAGTGTGCACACACACAAATTACCAACAAATGAAGGTACAACAGATAAAAAACCCCTGAAGCTTTCTGCTACCCTGAAAAAAAGGGTTTTCTTTTAAACCCTGCTGCAAGCCCTCTTTGTCTTGTCGCTCATCTCTAATATGACTCAGAATAATAGATTTGCCTGAAAGGGAAAATCTCCAAGGGCCAGTTTGAGATTAGAGAAAATATGTCATCTGGCCTCCTATCAAACTTTAATCCGCATCTAATGCGGACACTAGTGGTCAAGGCAAGATGTGTGTTCTTTGGTTAAAAAATCGTATTTCCTGCATGAAAAGAGCCCTTGCAGAATGGAAACAACTGCCAGCAGGAACGGATAGCTGAGCCCTGACACATCATTTGCCAGGGGAAACAGTTTCATTTAGTCACACAGTTCACCCCCACTCAAATTCATTGAGCAGATTAAATCACGAAGGTGAGGCGACTCATGTGGGACCAGGTGCTGCAGCTATCGGAGTGCAGAGTGGAAGTGAGGAGTGGAAGAGGGCAAGTGCCATCCATTGCCTATCACAGAATAAATTAGAGCTGAAACCTTTATTTTGTGCAGTTTGGAACAGGCGTGGGCCTTGAAGACAGAAGATTTGGACCAAAAGAAGTCATTCCTTTATCTAGTTGTAATTAACTGCAGGTGGTTTCTGCTAACATAATGCAGATTTGAGTCCCATTTATCTTGTCTTGGAGACAGCATAGCTCTCACATTTTTTGGGAAAAGTCAGAAGAAGAAAATGATTTGTTTTCTTGTTATGGCAGATCACAACTTTTTTTGTTTGAATTCTTGGCTGGTTTTTCATTCTTTTGATAATGATAACACTGCCTGCCACTTTCTGACAGATGAGCTGAACATTACATGGGACAAACCGAAACTGGTGAAGGCCTGGGCCAACACTGTTAAGACTCAGTCTTGTCTATCAGAACAGCAATGAATATAGATGTTTCTACTCATGCATACTTTTTTTTCTCTCTCTCCCTGCCAGTAAATCAGTATCATCAAATCCTCTTACTCAGTCTTACTCTGCATTTTTTAAGAAAAAGGTTTTTGAGTGATTTCTTCCTTCTTACTTCTTGGCTGTGTCAGCTACAAAACCCTGTGGCCCTGACACATCTCTTTTTCCTCTCTCCCTCTTGACTCAGCCTAAATCAGGAATAACTCACTGGAGAGGCCAAGGCAGTATAAAGCTTCTGGGACAAAGCTGGAGCTCTTATTTCTATTCCACTTCCGCCTGAGAGCGGACACCCAACACCGTGTTGCCTGAATGCTGCTTGTAGTCATATGCCCCTCTGGAAACTGGTTCCTTCTTAAGAAAGCTCTGAGTTCTGAGTGTTTGGACTCTTTCTGGTCCCTCATATTCTCTAGAGAGAGAAAGAGATTCAAAGACCAATAGAGAGGTGCAATTAATTGAAACAGGCTAAGATCTATATGGACTTTGTGTGCCTTGGGATGCGAGAGTTGCATGAGGTGGCTCTGCAGTGGTGGCTGAGAGGAGCCAAGGGTAAGCTCCAAGAAGGAGCTTGTGCTTGTCTTGGAAGGAGAAAAATGTAATGTTATTCTCTCCTTGTGCTGCAGCTGAAGCTGGTTTGAGTGGTCTGGGGCAATATTGCTCTTTAGCACGAAGCAAACCACAGCAAGAGATGCTGGGAGACCTCTGGATCATTTTTGTGTTCCAAACACTCCCTTGCATGTGTCCATTGCCACAGCAGAGAAGAAGAAATCCAAAACTGCTCCCCTACCCTGTTTTTTTCAGGAAGTATCAGGCTCTGGCAAGTTTGGACACCTGCAGCTATTGACTTCTTTCCAGCACAAGCCCAAAGGTACACAGCTTCCCAGCAAATAATTTTCTCCTAGGGAAGAGGGGGAAAATGGAGGGAAAGCAAGAAGAGATAATACAAGGTCAAAATGTTTTCAAAGCCAAATGCTGCACAGGCTGTGGGCTGGGAAGAAGGAGGAAAGAAATGAAACATGCAAGAAGACAAAGAGTATGTTTGAGGGAGCTACTGCTGTCATGTTCAGTTTCAGTATTGGTCAATATCTTTGGGAAAAATAGTGAGTGGAAAAATGTGCTCACGTGTTAAGGCTGTTAAGATGGTATTGAAAGTCTCAGAGGTGCAGGGTAGGTACATGGCAGAGGCAGGTGATATTGTTGTTTCCTTCACCTCTCCCAAAACCCGATAATAAGACTGAGAGAACTGAACACACCAGCATAAGTTCTTGTCTTGGCTACTTGGGAGAAACTCCAGGACAACCCTTCTAATATAATCAGGGTCAGACTGTGGCAAGAGCTGTAGGGGGCATTAGGAGACTGCTGTGATACCCCCAATGGGCAGTGGGTCAGTTCATTTAATACCATACTGAGGTCTTCTCTCTTGCTCAACATGGGTGTAGACCCTGTTGTCGCTTTGGTGTATAAATAAAGTTTCCAACTATCTAGTTTCTCTTTTAAGTGCTTGTGTTATTTTTGAGAATTATGACCTGGTTTCATGCTTATAATTTTTATAAATTTAAAATCAGCTTCCAAACTATTCTAGTCCAAGCTTTCCTGATGATTTAAATTTGTTTGGTCAATTCAAGAATCTGCATCCTTAAATCATTTAATTTCTCAAAAAAAAAAAAAAAGCATTTGAAGACACTAACTGAAAACTAACTAACTGAGTTTTCTTCAAGCCAATTTCATTTTGAACAGCTGAACTTTCAGCAGTAGCTGTGAGGTGATGCATTTTAGTTTCTCTTTGGTTTAAAGCTAAAGCCAAGAAACTCTGTGCTTGCCTGGAACATCAACATGGAAATCAATAAGGGTCATAAGCAACCAGATGATGTAGTCCCCAAGGAATATTGTATTATATGACATGGATATAATATATATGCACGTATACATGCAAAAAGCATTATAATTGCTTAATATAGTGCATATAGACGCATTTGTAGCTGACTGTGGCAATAAATTAGATGCATAAAGTCCACAGAATGTGTTAGAAAATAAAACCTAGGGAAAAAAAAGATAATAAAAAAGTGGACAAATGTTGCAAAACATGGATTTAACTCCCAGTATTTGTGAAAAATCTTTAAGCTTTTTGAAGTCTATAGTTACACATTTACAGCAGACTTGATTTCTTATGACGAAGTTATTTGGTCTTCCCAACTACACTATGATTTGTGCTTGAAATTTGTAGAATATTAATGGATTTTAAGTGGTTCCAGCAATTCCATTAAAAGAGAATGGAGCAAATAAGTGAACAGTTTGCCAAAGGTGGAGACACCCCAGTTGTGAAACCAACCAGTGGTTTATGTCCAACACAGCCATTTGAAAAATATAGTGGTGAATTAAATAAAAGTGACTTAAAGATTAGGTATTCTACAAAGTGTTGCTCTGAACGAAAACAGGGGTATGAGCAGTAACATCTGGATGAAATAAAGCCCCGTCTGAGAACTAAAGTGAAATAACATTGCTTATTTGAACAATTCCTGTGTTAGAAAGTACAACCTCATACCAAGAGCAAGAGTCTCTGTGAGTTTTTGGAAGAGGGACAGAAAGTTGACAATAGATACAAATTTTTCAGCAGCTTTACTGTCTGTGTTAAATTAGGTACTTTTTAGCATTTGCTTATGACATGCCCATTGCCTGACCACCCGGCCTGCCTGGAGCTTCCTGGGGGTGTAAAGTTAACAGGAGGAGAGGTAAAGCTGTAGGAAAAGAGAGCAAGGGTGGGACAGTGCTTAATTGCAAATGCATTGCAGGATAATCCCTTCTTTGTAACTCCTCTGCCTTCACCTGGGGCAACACGGGATAGAATTGTACACGTGTGCTTTCACTTGTGAGAAAAAATACGCAAGAGCCAGGTCTTGATTCCCTTTTTTGTCCAATGTTTTACTGCTGTCTTGGTTTAGTCAACAGAGGAGGTCCCACATATAGAGAGATTTTTACTTTCATAAGAACCATTTCCTCGCTTGTAAGAATTTCCTTCTTTTGGCCAGCTTCTTCCTCATCAACCTAGCAGGGAATTATACACACCAGGGTTTATTTAGATGATCTTTCAAGTGTGCTTCCTGTTTATAGTGTCACATAGCCACACGCACCAAACAAAATATGAGGCCAGGGAACGAAGGATACCACGCTAACAGGAAGCACCTTCATGTAAATAATGGTGGTGCTCCACGCCGTCCAGCAACTGCATCTGCCCGCTGGATGCAACCAGCATTTAAATTCTTGTTTGGAAAGAGAAGATTTTTTTCTTTTAACAGGACTAAGCAAAATGAGAGATGGTCATGCATTTGTGTTTAGAGCAAAAAAATTAAAAAAAGATGAGTTCTGAATCATAGAATCATAGAATCATTCAGTTTGGAAAAAACCCCTTGGCATCATCAAGTCCAACCACCTGCCCTACTCTGTGAATTTCTCCCCTACACCATATCCCCCAACACCACATCTAAATGACTCTTTAACACATTCAGGGATGGGGACTCAACCCCCTCCCTGGGCAGCCTGTTCCAGTGTCTGACCACTCTTTCTGTGAAAAATTCTTTCCTAATGTTCAGCCTAAACCTACCCTGTTGCAGCTTGAAACCATTCCCTCTTGTTCTATAGCTAATTATCTGTGAGAAGAGACCAGCACCAACCTTTCTACAATGTCCTTTCAAGTAGTTGTAGAGAGTGATGAGGTCTCCCCTCAGTCTCCTCTTCCTCAAACTAAACAGTCCCAGCTCCTTCAGTCGCTCTTCATAAGATTCATTCTCCAGGCCCTTCATCAGCTTCGTTGTCCTCCTCTGCACTCGCTCCAGCACCCCAACATCTCTTTTGTGTCGAGGTGCCCTGAACTGGACACAATACTCAAGGTGTGGTCTCACCAGTGAGGTGGTACAGGAGTATTCAGGAGGAATCAGACTATAGAGGTTTTGCTTTGGGTTACTGACACTCTTGTTATCTTTGGGAGAGTTGAGCATTGTTTTCACTGATGGACTGAAATAATTTCACCTTGCTATTATTTACCTTGGCCATATGAATGAACCTTCAAGTATGCACTGGGGAGAAAAGGGAGAAAAATGAAGGGAAAAAAACAGGCTCTTGGGAATGTGCTATTATACTTGCTGAGACATCTATTATTCCTAGAGTACCTATTAATGGTGTGATTATATCTGTTGTTATCACTATATTTGTGCCACTCTTTAAGGACACATACGGCCACCAGAACAGAGGCATCACCAGCATAAAGTCTTGCCAGATTGCTCTCTGAAAACAAAAATGTCTGCACTTGCAAAAATGTTTGCCAAAAAAAAATAAAAAGACAAATTTGTTAGTTTTTTATGAGGAAGGAGGGATTTTTGGTAGGTTTTTCGGTTTGTTTATTTATTCATTATTTTAATTTGGCACTAAATGTTGATTTAAAATTAAGCTGTCAGTTGCTGGAAAACCTCTCAAATTTTATGGGGCTGCCCTGTGCTAAAGGATGAAAGGTTTGCTTCTGCATCCAAAATGGACCTCTGTGGTCCCTCAGTGGGTGAGAGCTGCCTGTGACCCACTGTGGGCCCAGACCTGCATGCGGTGCACTGATCTCACCTGCTCACAAACAGACAACAAAGATGATCTAGAAGCAACTTGGTGATCAAAATTAAGCACTGCAGGTCAAATGGAAATCAATTTACAAGCTGTGCAGAAGACAGTGGAAGTCAACACCAGCTCTCACCCATGAGGTAATCAAATGTTAGGTCAGTTCAGGTCACCCTGTGGCTTTGGTGTCCATTTTTCACTTAATATAGGGTAGGGAACTCTAAACATCTGAGATTGTGGATGAAGTTAACAGATGACTTAGACGCACTGATAGATCCTGTGCTGAACACATTGTGTCAGTACAAACAAATAAAAATATTTAGGAAAAAACCCCGCTGTTTTTGCAGTAAACACAAGCATAGTCACATCCATCTAAACAAAATCTGTCAATTTTTGCATTTAAGTCCTTGATTTTTGTATGGAGTCTGTTTGGTATCATGTGTCTAATGCAATTAAACACTTTTCAGCATTGAGCTTATGAACATTAAAATGAACACAGAAACATTTTTCCTCCACAATACTAACAGCTGGCAAGACTTTCAAGAAAAGCACCTAAAAGACTTAGAAGCTTAACACCCATTCAATTCCGTTTTTATATAACACAGTGTTTTGAAATCACTTATGGAATACATTAAGATGTTATTTATGCTACTAATCTTTAAAAACAGCCATGAGCTGAGATGGCATCACTACTTCAATTTAAAATGCAAGTCATGACTGTGTGGCTACAAGTCATGACTTGCAAGTCTATAATGTGGACCAAAGTAACCTGCATGAAGAAATATGTTTTTAGTTTATCTAGTTATTATTGCAGACTTCCATGGCTATGACATGACTGTACCCATCATTAATTCATTTTGTGTTTTGACATCAAGGAGTTGCTTTCAACATGAGTTGGTAACCAAAAGTGTGAAGTGTTATAGGATGATGGACACTGATGTCTTTACCACAGTCCTTTTTATTTGCAAAGCATGTACAGACATCCCTCAGGTGCAGATGGGATAAGAGAGCCCAAAATTTGTTAACCAAGCACCTGACCCAAAAACTTAGGACTGTCCTTCCAATGCTTTTTTTGTCTTTGAGTGACTTCTCGCTCTTTCTCTGTGTTTAGAAAAACACATTACATTCCCTACTGCTTATTGTTTCCATTTTCTTAAAGACCTACCTACCCTCAAACAAAAAAAGACTCAGCAGAGCCTCATCTTGCTGCTTATCCATTTCTGAGCGGACCTAAGACGTGTAACCTGTCTCTGTTTGGGGCGGTGATGAATTCCTGCATGCTCTGGGCTTTGCAGCCTATAACCTACTGGGGAGGCTGCCCGTCAAACTGGTTGAAAGTAGTGAGCGTACTCACATCATAATTCTTTTAGTGCTTGTGTCACACAGTAAATTATATTTGTGAACTTTTGGACTGCCTTGTTTAGATTGGTGTTCTGGGACAAGAACTTTATTTCTTGTGCCTGATCCAGAGTTGGGCACTTAAGGCATTTAACCAACAGTGAAAACGTAGTGGGGACCTTGCTGGATTTGTCTGTGATTTGGATGTTCTTCGGCAGCTGAACATTTCCCAACAATATTGCAATAGGTTTTTACCTTTCATGGAACATGGGATTAATGCAATAACAAAACATAATTTCAGCCTGTGCAGGATGAAAAGCAGCAATACTAGTAAGTCCACATATTCATGAGTATCTCTATGCTACATTTATTTGAAGAAAACCTTCTCTTCCTCATAATTGTTTTATGTGTAGAAGACTATGGTATCTCATATAAGTCTTCGCCTGGCCAGGAGTCCCAGAGAGAAAAGTTTATTTGTATAAAATTAAATAGATAACAGAATCTATGCTTTTGAGATAGGAATGTGTCCCAGGAGGTGCTGGGTCAGAGCATTAAATATTCTTCCTTGATCCCAGGGGCTTGGCTTCAATGCATGCTGGGATCTGAAGTCTTCATTGGTAGGTGACTGCAGCTGCCTGCAAGGAGTCTCAACTGTGGAGTTTTATGGCTTGCATCTGGCTCATAGCTCATACCTTAAACATTCTCCAGGGAGCCGATAGTCTCATTTTTGTTCTTAACACATAAGAATAAAATTAAAATTAAAATCTAAACTGCAAACCTTTTTCCCAAGCCATGTGAGGGTCAAGGAAATACCTCTTCTGCAAAAATATCAGGAAAACACATACAGAAAAGTGGCTATTACAAGTAAAAATAAGCAACTATTATAACACCGCTAGCAATCTCCTTTTTAAACTGGCTAGCAAGTGTGGAAAAGTTGAAAATGTTCTTTCAAATGACTTCCAACAGCAAAAGATAGGATATTGCACTGGGCAGGATATTCTAGCAGGTGGGTCCTACTACATGTGTTTTCCATAATAAGTCAAAGGAAAGAACCACTTTCCATGTTCCTGGTTTTAGTGTGAGCTTTAAAAAGAAAAACTCTGCCATGGCTCTGCCATAATAAGTGGTCTAACAGCAACGAGGGGAACACACACAGAGTCCAGAGCAAAAATGCTAGTGGTGTCCTACCAGTTCCTCTTGGCCAGGAGGCTGTTGGGCAGCAGCTCTCCCACACCCCACTAAGGCTTCTGAGCAATGCAAAGGGACATGATTTTCCCTGCCGCAGGTTGAGAGGAACCCTGGCACCTACCTCCTTGCACAGGATATGCCACAGGAAGAAGGACAAGAAAAATCAAGTGAGGACAGAGGTGTTTTGGTCATTTGACCATGTTTCTGGCATAAGTGACAGAACCAGAACTGCTTTGTTGCCACAGGCAAAAACCTGCTCTCCCTGAAGCTTGAACCAGTCCTGGGGCAGCCGGGGATGAACAGAGTATAAGTGTGTTTGAGCAGAGAACAGGAGCCTCTTCCGCTGCCCACAGGTCAAGAGGATTTTGATCCGACCGTTCTATCGATGCGGAAGAGCAATGATAATTTCATTACACGCGTAATGAACTGCAGCCCAGTGACTCAAAAAAACCCCCAGGCTTTGGTCGCAATATTTGGTGCTGCTGACTCTGTTTCTGTGTTTTTATGATGCATCCGTAGACTGCAGATCAAAGGCTATTCCTGGGTCATTTTACCTATAAGATTATTGAGGTTTCCTGCCAAATCACTGAGAACAGTGAAAATTTGCAGTGCTTTTATTAAACTTGCACAGTCAGCACACAGCAAAATTAGAAGGTATGTCAACTTGGGTTTTGAGTACCTCAAAGAAACCAAAATGCTTAAAACCCAAACAGTTAAGCAAAAGTCAACTTATAAATCTCTTGAAAAGTCCCAGAGACCTTCCAATCTGTCCGCTGACACCTTCTGCCTGTCTCTGACCCTCCTAAATCAAAGCATTTATCTAAAGTACAAAAGTCGACAGTTTGCGTTTAATAGAAGTTGCTTGTCTTGTCAGTCCGCAGAACTCTGGTTCCTGCTGGCCATTTCCTTGATGATGTGTTACAGCAATGCAATGGCCAGCAGCACTTACAGAAATAGACGCAAAAAAGAAAAAGAAAAAAGAAAAAGGCTTGATTAATTTTAAATATGTTCATTCTTGAACACAAAATGTGGGTTGTATGAGAAAAAGATGGGGCGGGGCAGGGGGGAGCTGTAAGGACTGTTTCCACTAACAGAAGTGTTCCAGGGGAATGATTACTGATCTTGGTAACACACCATGGTACAACAACAGGAAAAAAAAAAGGACTACATTTTGCTTACAGGCATTTTCAGTGGGTTTGTATTTAACAGTAATTCTGAAACATTTTCAGATTCCCAGGAACAATTCTGTCCAATAGTAAAGTTAAAGGTTTGTTACACTTGCAAGCATCAAAAAAACCCCAACCCAAATCCTTGATGTAAATATGCAGTTTTTGTATCTCTGAAGTTCTACGGATTTAGGCTTCAGCCCCTTGTACTTCCACACAGGGCTTTTCTTTAGCCATATGCTTTAAGTGAAGCATTTGCCTACATTTCATAGAATGTAGATTGGCATCAGATTGTAATTTTGAGAAATAAATGTTTGCTTGCATGTGGTGTATCATGTCATGTATCATGTCCTCTGCGTAAGGTAATGGTAGTACTTAGTGCTGAGTACCTCACCAGCCACCACAAAACAGCCTCCTGTTATGTTTTAAGGGTATTGGAATTAATTGGTTATACTTAGTTTTCCTCTTGTTTAGAAGAAAGTTATTTTTTGATATACTGTAGAATACACATCAGATGGAGGCAGTTGGAGTTAATGCTAAACAATATTCATTTGTTTACAAGCATTTGCTCTTCCTTGGACTGTAAAGGAGCTGTGGAGCCTTCCTAGTGACCACAGATGGCTGCATCATCTGAAACAACCTCTGAAATTTTAGGCTACTTTCAGGCTGTGGACCTGACTTGAGAGAGGAAAGCCAAGTGTGCTGGGACCAGTTTAGGCACCAAGCAAGATCAACCAAGATGTAGAGAGCATCAGACTGCTGGTAGCAGCCTAAGATCTCTAGTAGGTCCCACTGCCTATTTTTCCTATACTGAGCTGTTGCATCTTCTTCAAGGGAGGGAAGAGGTAAAAGGGAAGCAGGAAAGCATGTCCTAGCTCAGCAATAAGGAAGGATGGGCAGGACAGAGGAGGAGCAGCAAACCCAGCTGAAGACCGTCAGCCTCCTCTTACCTCAGCCTCCCCTTTCTGGAAGGCTGTTGGAGGGTATAGGAGAATGGGTGTGTTAGGAGAGATGGTGGCATGGACCATGAAACATTAGCAAAGCAGTGCATAGAGAGATGTAGTGAGCCTGGACAGTGGTTGAGGACATTGGTGTATGGTCCATGCGTGTAATTCCTGGGCTCTTTTTTACCAACAGTGTTAATTGGTGACTCTGGAAATGTTCACATAAACCGCAGTCTGGGTCAGAGGAAATACTAAGGTGTGCTCATCTCTGTTGCTTGAGACTTTGTGGGTATCTTCTGTCCACCTCACAGGTACTTTTTGAAAGTTTATTTCTGTCAAATGCTAGATGCTAATTGAGCTAATACTATTATATCGTCCCAGGCTGTAAGAATGCCTTTGAATTTGTGTATTGGGAACCTCAAATGGGTATTTTTATTTAGAATAAAGTCAGCTCTAAAGACTCCTTGATTAGGAGCAACATGTTTTAAATACATAGTTTCTGTCTTTATTTTATGGACTACAGTCTTCAATATAAATATTCCTTAAGAAACTATAAAAAGGCAGAGTCCAAGCTTTAATACTTTTAGCTTAATGTTGTTGCTTTAAAAGGACTGAAGTAATATATTCCAGTATCTGAAGGGAGCCTACAGGAGAGCTGGAGAGGGACTCTTTGTCAGGAAGTGCAGTGACAGGACAAGGGGTAATGGTTTTAAATTGAAAGAGGGGATATTTAGACTAGATACCTGAAAAAAATTCTTTACTGTGAGGGGGGTGAGACACTGGAACAGGTTGCCCAGAGAAGTTGTGGCTGCCCCATCCCTGGAGGGGTTCAAGGCCAGGCTGGATGGGGCTTTGAGCAACCTGG
>VXBJ01000603.1:148130-329683 GCA_013400055.1 Nycticryphes semicollaris
ATGTGTAAAATGAGAATATATATAATGTATATATTATATATAATATCTAAACATACATCATATATATAATGCTTAGTTGGGGCTTTTTTTTTTTAATAATACATGTAAAATATGTTATTTCCACTGACAACCTTATTGAAGAGTCAGTTCCAGGCTTCCATATTGTGTGTCATGACACTGACCAGGCAGCAGCCTGGCACTGATTTTCAAATCACATTCTTCTTTAATAATAGACATATTTTTGGTATTGACAGCATTAGGCTCTGCAGTGTCTACTAGAACCACATTGTTCTGGTTGCTTGCCAGATCATTGAGCCTGCTGTTGCTCTTACACCTCTGTATTAAGCTTTTATGCTGTACTTGACTCCAAAGCAGAACTTTTAATAGGACACTGAGCCTTCTACTCTTTTCACTTCTCTCTGTAACTCCAACTGTGATGCACTTTACTTAATTCACTGCAATGTCTTCTCCATTACTTGACCATTGATAATCCACTGGAACCATAACAATGACCTATGCATTAAAATGAGAGTAATGGAGTATCCCCGCAGACACGAGTCAGCCCACCTTGAAAGCCCTGACATTACCACCACCCCACCGGATTAGAGGAGATGTGGTTTATATTAGTGACCTGAAGAAGGTTCATGCCCTCTGGGAGAAGGCTGTTCCCTGGAATGGCAGTGTGATTAATGGTTTATTTACAGCACTGACATCAAGGCTGTCAGGACTCTTCATCAGTCTTTGATGTAAAACACACTAAGAGGCCCTGGGTCATTCTTATCTGCTCGGAGAAGAGAAATCAGAAATGCGAAGTGGTTCAGTGTGGTCACAATTCTGGTACTAATATTTTCCATGGTGGCAACAACAGAAGAAAATTACAAGTTCACTTCTATTTCACTGGCCTTACTGGTGAGGCGGAGTGTCCAAGGAGAGACTGGCTTCTCTGTTTTGGCTGAGGAGAGGGCAGCGAGAGAGCACCGGTGACAGGTAACTTGGTGAGAACATACAGATGCCTACATCAAACCCACAGGATATTGTAAGGGGCAAGTGCTTCAGTTCTGCACAAATCACAAACCGGGATGGATTTTCACGTCCTGGGTGATGTTGAGCTTAGACAGATATTTTTAGTGATTACTGTGACTGTTGTGTGTAGATGTTCCCAATTTTTAGTGTTTAGTACTTCAATACTATTTTAGAAAGGGCTTCCGCTCCTGAAAACTTCCGCCGTGCTCTTGCTGAGTCGACTAAGCACCATGTGATTTTCCTGGGCTCCTTGTGATGGTAAATCCCACGCATCCCACTGCTCTCACGGGCTGGCTGACGAGGGAGATAATGCTGAGGCAGCGTCAGCCCTTTCCCCCAGCCCACTGATGGGAAAGGACTTGCTGACACTCAGCACATCTGCAGGGACAGCCACCTCCTCCCCTGCCCCATCTAACTCCCGTGGTGGCAGGACACTTGTAGGAGAGCTTTGGAGTTGGGGGCTGTAACGCAGTGCTGTGCCTGTAGTGCTCAGCTTCTGCGTTGCCTTCACAGGGGACTTAAAAAATGCCTGAGATGCCTGAGAAGTTCTCCTGGGCCCAGTTGAAATAATAACTGGATGAAAGCCACTTACTGAAACCAAGCCAGCTAAGACTGAAAATAATGCTGGGGGCGTGGAGGGGTGGAAAGAAAACTGTGTTGGAGAGCCTCAGCTTCCCCAGAATTTCCCTCTGTGAAGAGGTCTGGCAGTTGTGCTATTGGCACATTCCAGTTCCAACCCACTTGGCTTGGTGCGGGCTCCTCGCCTGAGCAGCACAACTCCATGAGAATAGCTCTTCTGCGTACCGTAGCCTGGCAAGCTGAGCTCTTTCTTGCTGGGTTAAGATCTACAGATAGCAATCTATGACTTGCAGGAATATGGAGAGGATATACGCCTGCAAATCAAACCGTTGATCTTAACAGGGCTCTGGTTTGTTCAAAAGCCTGTTAACGGGCTTGCTTGGCAGAGCTGGCTTCCCAGAGCACATCTTGCTGGGACCCACTCCCTCCTTGGCTTCTTGTAGAGAGCTGGAGGGAAATTAGTGTACACAGCGAGGACCACCCAAAGCAAATGATTTCCATTAGAGCTAACGAGTCTTTAAATGCAAGAGTGTAGGATGTATGTGCAACTGGACCCAGAGAGTTCTCGACAGCAGGTGTTACCTATGGGAAGCAAAAAGCCCCAGGATATAGTAGTAACAAACCACCCAAACAAAGCAATCAAGAAAAAAAATATGGAAGAAAATTAAAGTTTGCGCACAATGAAAACAGAGCTAAACAAAGCTGCACTTCCCTGTCCTAACTTTAATGCTCTAAAAGGTCTTTAGACATTGCACTAGATGGTTTCTATCCCACATGTGAAGATGCTAACTACCATTAGGCAAATGATTCTAATTAGCAGTCTAGCTGATTTTACTTCCTGAAAGTACAAATTGCCAACACGTCATGAATTCCCTATTTGACATTTCTTCTAAGTTTCCTAGGAGAATAATTCTCAGCTGTGGACTGTTTGCAAATATTTTATTCTCAACATTTGACCCTTTTGCTGTTGGCAACTTAAATAGAGTTGTCTTTCTTGGTTGGATGCCCCTTAAGTGGTTCAAACCTTGTAAGGCAAAGATGATGGATGAGTGTAAAACCTTAGACATCCAGCTTTGGTGAAGCAGGTAAAGTGAGAACTACTTGAGCACTTCCACTAGAATACTGCTAAGCAGTATGTACACACGTCAGTGCCCCAAAAAAGACTCGTTTGATGCAAACATTTCACACACACCCCAAAAAAAACCCCCACATTGAAATTTTGCAAGAAGATGCAACACTGTTTTGCAGCTTTACCCCAAAAGCTGTAGTATTTTCATTGCAAGTATTTCCTTTTGATTAGTACAGTTCTGTGCACAGAACCCAAACCAGAAAGATTGGAAAAGACAGGAGAAAAAAATAGACAGAAAAACAATCTTTTGATTACTTTGCCTGTTTCTCTTTCCTCCCATTTAATGGAAGATTTGAGGTAACAGCAGTTCATGTGGCTAGTGAGTCACAACCAACAATCATTGTACTCAATACACAGTATACATATATTTTGATATTTTCTATCTCCCAGAGAAAGTTGCATCATTTTCTCATTTTCTAAAACTTTCCCAGACCACTCCCTTTGTAAAATCTGTTAAAGGGCTCTTAGCCATTTTGTGGCCAAGTCTCTGTCCCCTGTGCAGTGTACTAGTCCCAAAATACGCCTCAGCAAACTCAGAACAAAGTTGAGCTACCCTCAGAAGCCCCCACTCCCTTTCTTCTCTCCCTCTCACATCTCCATGTGGGAACTCAAAAACCTAAATTATTAGCTGCTGCAGGGTTTGTTGTTGGTGATGAGCAGCTGCAGCATAGAAATCAGCAAGGGAAACCTAGATTTTTCTGGCAATCATCTTGGGAAACACCCAGACCTGCAGCCTGGTCCTCTCCCACCTCTTTGGTCTCACTGTTGCTACCTGAGGCTCATCCCTGGCCATGGACACCTCTTGGTCCCCTCCACGCCAGCAAGAGATATCCTCTGTTACCTCCCACCCTGCCTACCTGATGGAAGGGACATCTGCAGCCTGAGCTGCTCAGGATTTGTGTCCTATGGTGCTTCAGTCAAAGTGTGCTGGGTGATAAGCCAGGGAGGGATAGGGAGCACTCAGAGACCAGCTGCCCAGCTGGCAGCAGGAGAGCTCTGTCTTTTAGGGGCAGAGACAGGGCATCAAGACCTGCTTTGGACTCCTGATGATCAGATCAGGCTAAGAGGTGCACCCCATTTTTGTTGGACTCATGGCCCAGGTGGAAAGCAGAGACTGTTCTCCCCTCCCAGGCAAAGCACAGGGCTCCTTCCAGGGAGAAGCAGGGGATGTACTTGCATACATACATACATACATACCAAGGGTTAAAATGCAGCCTTACCACAGGCTCTGTTTTAGGTACAACACAATAAACCATTAACAGATGAATCATATCTGTTTCCCAGCTCCCCTCCTTGAGGAAAAAGCAGCCCTGCCAGCACCCTGCGTGACACACAGGAGGACCTACCAGTTTGCTGGTCCTGCTCGCAGCCCTGCAGCCAGCTCCACACCCACCCTGCCTACAGAAGGAGGTGCAGAGGCTTCATCCATCCGAAGCAGGACCAGGGGACTGTAGGCCCTTTTAGCCATTGCCATAGGTTAATGGGATGGGCCACAACTTGCTGCTAAAGCCTAATTTCTCCAGTAGAAGTGGTGGCTTGAGCAAGCCGCTTTGCCTGCGCTAACCCCCAAGCAGCAAGTCAAATTTCTATTTCTTTCTGAGATATCCAGAGTCTAATACTGCTTCTTGAGTCTGACATAACCTGCTTTGCCTCGCATGGAGTTCTTGCTGTGGGATATATTGCAGGGTCTGACAGTCCTTACATTGTATGTAACAGTTCTTCAGGTGCCAAATTTTTCCAGTCTAACATGCAGCAGATGTGCTCGTAGTCTTTTCGGAGCTGTTTTAAAAAACAGCTACAGTCAATCTATTTTCAAAGCTGGCTGGCTAACCAATACCTCCTAGCTTAAGGGTGAATGTTTTCATAACTAGCCCCAGGAACGGCTCATCATTTTTTCAGCGCTCTGTCTGTGAAGCATTTCATTAATGGCTATTGAAAATCTACTGCCAGATTAATTTGTTCATGTGATATGTTCTTTAAAAATTTCTGCATCCAGCTGGAAAGTGTAATATGGTTAATACTCAAGTTTTGACAAATGCAGTGATTCATTTTTGCGAGAAGGTATTGCAACTTTTTAATTCTTGCAGGCATTTCAGCTATCAAATGCCTGTGGGTTTGGATGAGGTGTCTGAAACATAGCTAAACTAAATGGATATATAACACTGTCAAACTGAAAAGCAGAGCAGCCACAATACTCCAGGCACAACATCCCCTAGGAGTCATAACAGGCTTCTCTTGAAGAGCACAAGTGTGGGATGGGTACAGTGCTGCTCCATCAGAGTTAAAGACAAAACTCCCATTGACTTAACTGGGAACAGCTTCAAAGCCAAGCAATAACATCTGATAACAAAGCAAATGGGAACCTTCTTGCACTGGGAGAAACAAGAAATGATGGCGTACTGTGTTGCTGTACGTGAAGTTTTGCTTGACAAGAACTGAATGTGAGGCATCCAGTCTTCTTCCCTACTCACAGAAAGAAGCAATGTTGACACTGGAGTTTTTACCATAATTTAGAGCTGTTCCTCCCACTCTTGCAGTAGAAATACAATAGTCTTAGCTAAGTTAGTGTCCTTTTTTGACACACCAGACTGCAGAAGTGATTTTCTGCAAGGATGGGCTATACTGTACTCAGGATACAGGAATGGGGGTCTGGTATGCGGTGATGGTTTCTCCCCATTGGTTTGCTGGGCCCTTGTTGTCTGCTCTAGGGCTGGATTAAGAAGTGTAGTTAGCTTTCAGCTCCTCAATGAGGTGTTGGGCATTGTTGTGTTCTGCCTCCATGGGTGGGTTATGTGCCTCTTGTAATGTTCAGCCATAGCAAGTTGTGTTACTGAGCCCAGAGAGACAGGACCATCAGCTGTGCTGAGCACCACCTGAACAGATAAAGCTTCGGTTGCTTGTTCTGTCTTGGACAAGCCACTTATGATCAGATCAATAGAGGAACTCTTACAACTTGAGCAGGATCTGGGACATGTATGGGGAGCTCAAGACCATGAAGACAATCCCTAAAGCCCCTCCCCATCTACTCTCCCAACCTGGAAAGACCCAAATGTCATAGGCCTCCCCCCTCCTCTGGGCTCTCCAAGCACTTAGGGCTCCTGTCCTTTCCCAGTAGCACCCAGCTCACCACTTAAGGGCTGTGGTTGCACTTGGAACCCAGACTAGATTCTCCTCTGCTGAAGTTCCCTGGAGTACCATGCATGCTGTGGCTCACAGTGTGCATCTAACAGTCATGGGCAAAATAGCCACTGATAAAGCAACAGAGGCTGCTTCTCTTTTTTTAAAGGATGGCAAGAGATGGAGAAGCAAGTGTACTGCCACTTTACATTTCTGCTCTCCCTTGAGCTAGAACACCTGGATCTGGCTCTCTCAGTTTTAAGGAATTCGAGCCCACTGGTCTGGTTGGCCAAGGAGAGACCTATCCTCAGCCCATAAGCTGCTATATGGAGGAACACTGCCCCATTCCTGGCTTGCTCTGCAGCACGGACCCATCTCGTTACATCAATGGGCAGGCATCAAAGTGAGCGTGGCTCTGATAAGAGCATATGCGCAGGAGGGACTTCACAGTGGTGCAGTAGACATGTCCTGGGCAGCACAGAGGCACAGCTGGGTGAGGAAGCCCAGCTGTCCTACACATGACCCTTGCTCTGGAGACACAGGACCAAAAGTCACAAGTGCCCAACAGCTGCCTTCAGGACACCGAGTTCACAGTCTTGCCTGCTGTCTTCTCATGTATTGCTCTTGTCTACTTGTGTCACAGGATTTAATTTAAAATCAATTTTACTAGCGTACATAAATACTGATCTTACTCAAGGGAACTGGGCTTTACTGGCAGCGGGTGAAGTGTAAAGTACAGCTGGAAGAACAACCTCTCAGCATAACACGTTAGCAAGCCCTGAGTCAGCACAGGCGCAACACTGTAATCAAGAACATCGTCTGTTTACTTCAGCGTGATTAATATCAATCATCTGTTCTTCGTTAAATGGTTAGATCCTTGATAATGGGAAATTTCCCGGAGTTGCATTTGGCAATCCCATCCATCTTTCAAGAATTTACCTGCTGGCTCTTCACCTTGTGTGGCAACAGCAATGGCTTTGGCACCGGGGTGGGTGGCCAGCGAAGAGACTGATCCGGCTAGAGGTGCTGGACACTCAGGAAATCCAAGAGGCCAATCAGAGCTGAAAATTAGTCGCTTTTTAATTTAGCTCAGATCTACAGGCCCTGTGCAAGATAAAACAATGCCTGAGATATTAACGGTGCTCCCGGTTATGCTAAACTTTAAAAGGAACCTCTTTGCCTTATGCAGATTAGGCCTTGGTCTTTGACATGGAAACAATTACTACTTGAATGTGGTCTCTTTTTCACTGTCATCCTGAATTGGCCTTGCCTCTTAGCAAACTAATGCATGTCGAAAAGATTAATGGATTAAACATGGCCAGGGATAAGCCTATTACACTAAAGCCCTTTAAAATCAATCCATAGCTTGTAAAGCAAGAGATCACCTGAAATACAAGCCTCGGGGAATATCTCCAAGGTGCCATGACCATCCTTGCACCGTGATTGCTGTCATAGGCACACCTAGACTGGACATGCCAACTCTGAGTGTCGCTCAGGCCACCACCAAAGCTACCAGGGCTCAGGGTGAGCTTCTTCCTGACTCACCACCACCCAAGCCATACCCTACTTAGCTAGTTTTAGCATCGTGGAAGATTTTCTCTCAGATAATTTTACTGGACTGTGTTTCCCTTGACTTTTCAGAGGTTTCTTTCACAATTTGTGGTCTGGGATCAGACTCTGGAGCAACTGCCCCGGAGGATCTCAACGGTGTCATCTTCCACCCTGCCTGTCCAGTGGAGCCTGACACTTCCCTGCAGCTCCACAATGTCTCTTTCAGCATTTTCTCAAGAGGTTGTGAAGAATGTTTCACAAACCATTGGCCTAGCATGCTGAAAAAAATACCCATCTTGTTTATCTACACTTCACAATATTTACCACAACTGGTCATTTTAAAATATAGTTTACACAGCATTCAAACCATTTATTCCATAATTTAAGGGTTATTGTTAGAGATTTTTAAGCATTCTTGAAGCTTTGGGGTTTTTTGGATAGATAATTATTTCATATATAAAAATGTAAATGGAGAGAGGGACAAGAGAACCTGACCTTCAAAGCAAGGCTTTTGATAAAGAGAAGGAAACCACTGTCTCAAGTCCAGAGCTGGCACTGCTTTCTGCTCCATAGCACACACTGTGCCTTAGGAAATTTCCACCTCGGGTTTGCATCCACTGGAAGTGGCACAAACAGGGCTCAGTAGAGGTCTGATGCCTTGGAAGCCAACTTTGCATGTGTTCATGCTGAAGCCAAAGGGGTTGTCTACGCTGTAGGTTACTGCTCTGCTCTTTGCAGCTACGACCAGATTGCTGAGGCTGCATGTCTCCAATTTTGTGGCAGATAAGCCTTATAAAGAGCTGTATAACCTTCTCCACAGGTTGGCAAGTCAGCAGCAGTTAACCCAACACATCAAGACTTTCTCAAGTCAGACCCTTTATTTGACCTCAAGCCTGCAGGACCTGCTCATATCCAAGGACTCCACTACTTAAGAAAGTTTATCTTACTGATGGGGAACAAAATTCTGGACCCAATTGGAGACATCATGAGCAAACACCACACGGCTCCCAGGGCGCCATCCTCATCCCGCTCCCAAAATTCCCTACTTTGATGCATTTACCCAACTTCATCTGACTGCAATGTATAGTCACTGGCCTCCTGTAACGTGATGGCTCTGTGCTAGTCTTTCAATACTGGAAAACCGGATGAACAGATTAAGCAAATAAGATACAGACAAAGATAAAGTCTTTTCAGGAAAATTGTTCCATATCAAAAGCAAATTAAAGGAGTTTGACAAGCAGGCCAAGCAAAATGAAGTTAGAATCACTGATCCTAGCATGGAACACAGAGCTTTTGGGAAAGTACAGAGGGGTCTTGCAGCCATGAGTCAACCAACAGTTCACTAAGGCAACAAATTATTTTGAACATCTCTGATGTTATGTTTCCAGACGTAGGGAGCTTGATTTTTAAAGGTGCTTTTCCATCCTTTTCAGAAAAATTATCTCTCTTGAAGACATGTCAGGCGGCAAAACCCTCACACTGTAAAAAATGAAAATGTTTCCAATGTAGAATCTGCAACTATTTAAATTAATAATATTACAATTTATATTAAAAAATGGAAGAACCTTGCTCTTCTGGACACTGTTTATATTGCACAGATTTGACTGATGTACTAGAATCTGATTGATGGTCAAAAAATGCTCACTATACGTCCCTTCTCTGTATTCCAGGAGACTAGATAAACATACAGTCCTTCCTTAAAATGAAAGAAGACTTTATAAGAGCCATGTACCTAAAGCACAGTACTTTGAGAATAAAAAAGATTTTATCTCCATAGATATTCTCATTGTTAGAAGAATGATATCTTTTCATTTAGCTAGGGGCAAATAGGACAATTTGTGTTCCATTTCAGCCACATTTATCTTTAGATTCTTAAGGAAAAACAGGGCTTTTGTCTTGCCTGAGAATGTTTTTCTCTCTTCCTTTTTCCTTAAGTTTTTTTTNGTTTCTGAAGTGGGGCTCAGGACTGTAAATGGAGTTCAAGTTCAGAAGGTTATACTGGAATTACATGGAGAAGCCTTGAAGTAGGTATTTCAAAGATAATTTAAAATTGAAATAAATATTATCTTGAAAAACTAAGTGTGCAGATCATGGCATGAGGCTTAGAAAAACGCAGTTGAGCTTCTGTAGACAGAAGGGGAAGGAAGCTTACCTTGTGTTACGCTCCCCAAGGATGCTTGTGGGAGGCCCAGCTCATGAATCTCTCTGTTGGACAGTGCTGAATCCTGCCCTACATACGGTTATAGCAAAAGTGAATCTTTTGGCAGTGTGGAAACTCATGTGTACAGAAGCCATTTTTAAAGAGTGGCATTTTGGACTCCACAACTAATCTGTTTTTCGGCGCAGAAAAGCATTCTTTAGTTAATTTTTTTCCTAAGAAACTTCACTCCAAGTCAGCAATATCGTCTTCTGGTCTCAGTGAAAGCATCAGGCAAGGGAAGTGGGCTTTTGCAGTGAAACTTAGGCAAACACACACCCCCACACACCTTGGTTTGTTTTGTTATAAAGCAAGCGAGGGTCACCCAAAACTTTAGCAGGGAAAGTTCAGAGCCTTAGTCCTAGTACTGACTGTCTTTTCAATAGATAAAGCACATCAGAGTTGTGATTTAGTTGCCTGAGGTGTTCACAGCTCATTAGCTGTGTTTGCAGAGCTGATGAGAGCTTGGGCTGTTGCGGTACCTGTTGCGCAGAGCAGACCAGCAGACCCTTGGACAGTAGCCCAGTTTGTGTAGATCCAGGTCAGTGCCCACCTGTTTAGCAAGTGTCAGGTTTTAAAGTAATTAGAGAAGTCAAGTAGTGAGATACTGCATTTCATTTGGGAGTCCTAAAACCACTAGGGCTGAGAGAGCTGTGGGAGGCCCAGGGGATGGTGTGAAGACCCTCCTGGCCACACCACAGAGCCCCTTCCAGAAGGAGGGCTGCCATGTGCCTGAGCAGCCCCCAGCCACCCACTGCCCTCTCTGCTCCACAGGGGTTTCCTGAGCGTGCAGTCAAAACCGTGCTGTCTGGAATGAATACCTAAACCACACGGTGCAGGCTGAAAACCAGGGCTCATCTTCCAGAGAGAAAGTTTGGGGGTTTCCTCTGGTAACAGCAAGCTGCGTTAGCAGTCTCCCTGCCAGGCTGCGGTGTGGAGAGAGTGGGTGAAAATGGCCCACACCAGCTGGCTCACATGCCCTCAGGACCATTTTTCTTTCTTTTTTTTTTNATGTAAATCATATTGACAATTTGAAGTCACTGTAAAAAACAACAACAAAAATGTTTTGTTTTACTGCAATAACAATGTAAGAGTTTAGACACTGGCAGGAGCATGCAGGGACTCTGAAGGGTGTAAGGTCATTTGTTAGGTTTTTTAAAATCCATCCTCTCTTCATTTCAAATGACCACTGGAATGTCATGAGCATTTGGAAATCACTGCTTTTGCCTTGAAGGTATGTTGAATCTTTGCTGTGGAGAATGACCATAATGCTTTAAAATCTAACTGACCATCAACATTTCCAGATGTGCAAGGAGGACTCGATTTCTTTCTCAAAGCTCCTTTTCAACACACAGCCAGCCAGCAACACAGTTCAGAACATATGGAAAAGGCACCAAGCGTCTGACCTTCTGTTGGAAGAGACCTTTACTTGAGATTTGTCCAGTGTGTATCTTACATAGAAACTAGTGCTAAGTATACAAAGCAAAACCACATTTTTGGCTTTAGTGAAACAAATTGCAGCCCCTGACACTCCAAAAGAATGCAGGCTACAGAATAAGGAAGAAAAAAAAATAATGCATCCAAAGCAAAAGAAATCCAACATGCTTAAATCCAAACCCTCCCAAATGCTGTATTTAAATTAAATATTAAGGGAATAATTTCCTTTGATAGTCACTATAGTTCTGTCCAAAAAGTCCTGTGCAAATTTCTTCCTGCATGTACATCTACTGTAATACTGAGTTTTATGATTTGTAATTATTGTTGATCCTTTAACAGAAAACTAAAGGAGATAGTATTATAAGTTATTGAGAATAGAAAACCCTCATACAAATTAAATTATACATGTGAAGTGGTACACATTATACACATTTATTTTATTACACATGTAATGTAGCCGCTAATGCCTTATTTCCTCCTTCAAAACAAGAGACTTTTGTTCTTTGTCTTTTTTCCCCTCTCCCTATAACAAAGCAATATACCTTTAAGTGAGGAAAATTCCCAAAGTAAGAAGCAAACAAAAACCTACAGCTTGATTTAGTGTTGTAATGCTAGGGCAGTAAATGAGGACTCAGGAAATGTCCCATCCCAAATGCATAGCTAATAACAGAGACTTAAGGCACTGTTATAAACTATTCACCAATTCTTTGCTGGGCTGTACTCCAGGGAAACAGTATTCTGCTTTGCAGAGTTCTAGGGCTGACAGAAACATAAACAGAGAAGATGTCTATATTGGAAGAAGATTTTGCTTTTCCACGTTGAAACTATCTCAGAGAATTTATAAATCTAAAAGTGGATAATACTTCCTTTTTTTTTTTTTTCCAAACCCCAGGTATGATAGATGTATCCTCTCAGAAAAGCATTTTAGCTATTTTTGTTTTGAAGCACCAATAGCAGAATTGGTAATTGTATGAATTACAACAATACAGGATGCTTAGCTAGTGAAGTTGCTTCAAGGTTTTCTTGCCAAGCATGATTCCTGTATCGTTCTGAGAATTGTTTGATTCTCTAGCATGTGACATGCCAGTTCGCTTCATTTTGTAGCATAATTTGGCTCCAGAGCTCAGGAAGTACAAGGTGGTTACACGGCTCTTCGTGGTCATTGCTCTTGCTGCCAGTGAAATGCTGTGGGTCCTGCCATAGGTTCAGCCTTTTAGAGACTTTTGGAGCAAATTTCAAACTATAAGAAGTTATTTTCTGCAATGGAAAAAAGGGTGTAAAAAGAACCTATAAAGTTAGTTTAACTGGATCAGTTTATAGGACTAGCTATTTGGCAATAGCATAACTTTATTCATGTACATAAATCCTCCACTTGGCATTAGAGACCCCATTGAAATATGTTCTGTCTTTGTACCATGGATGTTACGCTTGTATAATTTTGCCTCGTTTTGACAAATTCATCACCTGATGGATGAAAAAGTGAAATCATTCAAGCACAATGACTGAAAGACGACTCATCCAAAACACTAACTGCATTTCCATTTTAATGTTTGATTCCAAAATCCCATATTCCTGCACATCTTGTAAAACCCGCTTGGATGTTTTCATTCCTTGACCAATGTAGGCAGAAACCCCTTTGGAGAAGCTCTCCCTTTATCTTCAAGACAGTAGCTCAGGCAGGAGTTGATGTCCTCGTTTGTCTTGTCTGGGTTCAGTATAGGGTTTGTCCTCAAAGAAAGGTTCCTTGTAAGAGGCATGGCAAGCAATTAATAATAGCTGTATCCTGAGGGCACTTGGTGAAGGGTGACACAAGTGAATGCAGCTGTGGCCACAAGGTATGTGAGAGAAGCACTCATCCACAAAGAGAGAAAAGCAGATAAAAAAGTGAGAAAAGGGCCAGAGAAAATCCAGGGATGGGGGGTGCTTCAGCTGCCCGGACCAGCAAAACAGGGGTGGGTTGGGATGGATTTAAAAAGGCCAAAAGTGATAGAAAACCTGGGTGGTTCTATAGACTGCTGAGTCCATTCACAGCTATAGGAAAGGGTCAGAATAAGATTTTTTCCAGGCAGCTTTTAGCTGTACAATAAAAAGTTACAAAATATTTTAGGAAAAGGTGTTGCCCCGGGGAGTTTGTAGATGATTCTCCCGGGGGGTGGTAGGATATAATGCCAGGTCTTCATACAGATCTCATGCTGCAAAAATCTCTCTGAAATTGATCCTTTCATCACACTTTGTTGGCTACTTAAGTGACTTCTCTTTACACTTGAAAAATGAAAAGGATGTAAAAATAGCAATATGCCATGGAAGTCATTAGGGACTGCTTATGTGTGTCCAAGAGAAAATATACGGCCTCTGGAACCATCTTGTATCTGCTGAAGTCATTAGGCTGGTGGAGGGAGTGTGCTTGGGGATGAAGGGGTTCAGGTCCTTGGCCACAAAGAGCAGTGTTGGCTAGTGAGCAGCCCTGACTGGCTCCAAAGTGCTTTCCAGCTAGTCCTTTCTGTTTAAAAAGGTTGTGGCTCTGGCATGAGACCTGTTTGGTATCACTACACATGGGCATTGACACTTTCTTTGTCAATATTTTTAGGAATTTGGCTACTTGCTAGCTAGTACAACAGCCCAATTTTGGAAGGAAGCCTATAATGGAAAAAAGCCCATGGGTTTACACAGAAAAAAGCTGATATGTGAATGAAAAGATATATCAGCCTTGGCAGAGCACACTATTATTGAAATTTTCTATCTTTCCCCCTATTGCAGGGTGGTTTATGCCTGCAATAAGAGGATAATTGAAGACTGGAAGGGTTAGAAACGATTTGGTTTGGACCCAACGGTCCACGGAGATATTTACTATTATTACTACCATTATGTGTGTGCAGCAAGTTCTCCAGGGGAACAAGCAAGGTCTGTGGTTGTACCATAGCACAAAATACTCACAATGATGTTTTGCCTTGATCCGTCCTGACAGCCAGTATATGCCCTCAGGCTTGGAGGGATGGGAATGAAGCGTGGAGAGGGGTCCCAGATTGGGGTTTGGCATCCCAAGTCAGGAGTCCTTTCTTTTATCTCCTTCTTTTGTGACTCTGGGTTGAATGAGAAGGTGCCGTGGGTCAGGCCACTGCAGGGAGGAGAAACTGGTCATTGCCATTTCCCCACACTCAACTATGATCAGATGTTATAATTTTTTAATAAAAAAAACTTTTACTATCTCCAACATTGATCAGCTGTCTGGTTTAGTTTGTACTTTGACTTAAAGGCTTCAAAATGCCATTTATCTTAAGCAAGCCTCTGATCTTGTTTTTTGCAATGTGCAGTTTCCTCCATTCATCCCCCATATCTCCCACAGCCTTCTCCTCCCTTGGCCTGGGGTCAAGTGTCTTGGTGGAACAGCTGATGTGGACCCTTGCTCTGAGCTTTGCCTTCAGCCATGCTCCTGGGATGATACATAGCCATCATCTCCGCCATGGTGTCCACATCTGGAGATGGAAAGAATGAACGTTTCCTCCTCTTGTAAAGCATTTTCAGTTCTCTGGTACTTCTTGCAAAAGAATGGGCTCTAAGCTCTGATCTCCACTTCACAAAAGCAGATGTCCAATAAGCCTAATGTTTGCAAGATTCTTCCCATTTTTACAACAAACAACAGCATTTATTGTAACTGTGCTTGCTAGGATGTTGCCGCAGGAGAGGCTCTGCCCTTTAATTCAGTGTTGAGACCATCACAAGGACTGCACATTCCTTCTGATTGCTCTTTCTGCTTCACACTCCCTCAACTTTTTATTTTTGGAGAAGATGAAAGAAAGTCAACGAGCTCCTGCCTGAAAGAGGGATTAGGAACTGTGGATTGTTGGGTGGAAGCCTAAGCAAGCAGGGAGAGGAGAGGATCGCCTGCTGACCTGAGTGCAAACCAATTGGTTCCCGTGGGAAACAGCAGAGGTCCTTGCTAAAGTGGGGTTTAAGAATGGGCTCAGGACGCATGTTTCAACAGGCAGTTACACCACACCTTTCCCAGCACAAGCTCTGATCCCCACCTCCCAGAAGTCCCAGGTGGGATGCAATGGGTGTAATTGATTCTGTCAGCAGAGTTGGATTGTGCGTGAATTTATCCCCTTGCAAAGGCACAAAGAAGTTCCTAGGAACCTAAACATTAATTTAGAATCTTAACTTTCATGACCATTGTTTGAAAATAATTGCTCCTGTATTTTCATGTATGCTGAACTCTGGAACATTTCAAAAACACATGCTTTATGTCCCTAGTATGTCAATGTGCACTTTCTGTGCAATCAGAAGAAACGTCATCTATCATGAAAACAGGATTTTGCAGAGCTGCTTAGAAAAAGAGACCATGTTGTCTCTGAGGCATGTAACTTTTAAAGACGTTTTAATGTAGCAAGTGTTAACTATGGTACAAGTCCTGCTTCCAGCCTACTAGCCAAAAGGGCAGAACATTCACAGGTAGCAAACAACACATACTTGGCAAAGTGCAAGTTTCTGCCATCATTTTAAACTTTCATGTAGCATGTACTCCCCTCCCAGCATACTAAATTTTCAGGCTATAAAAGGAGTTTTTTAAAGAAAAGGGTCAAAAATGTTATTTTCAAAGCTGAGGCGTGCTTAGGTCCGTCATGTAGGAGAGATGCATAGATCAATGTAGATCTGTTTGTCTTTCCCCAGAGTCAAAGATATTAAGTGTTTTCCTCCCCTTTCTTTAATGTATTTTAAAATACATTAAATTATCTGTTTTACTTAAGGGGTCTTTTTATGGAAGCCAGACCTGTTTCAGCAAATGTGTTTTGGTGCCATTACACCGGGATCTGAGAGTCCCAGGTCAGCACACATTTCATGTGAGGAGAACGACATCTAACTCTTTAATATGGTGTAGGAAAAATGTTGCTGTAGTTATGTACTTCAGTATTTTTAGATGCTGCTGCCATTAAGGAGATTAATGCAGAAAAGCGTGCTAAAAAAGCAGCAGTATCAGCAATGTCCTGTTAATTTTCTCCCCAGTTGTTTTCTGCTGTAATTGTGGCAGCACAGCAGGGTGGGAGGGTAGTTTGAAATATTTTGAAAGTACTGGTTAAATTTTAAAAGACCAGTTTTATTGCACAATAAAGGAAATCTTCATTTATTTCCAGAATTTCACATATTTTTTTTGCCATCAGCAAGTGCCTTTTGTATTCCTCTCTCTCCCAACCCCCTGACGTGACTCACTAAAGAATTTTGTTGCAACAAACTCTTTGCCATTTTCTGTATTTGGGGTCAAGTATTCTAGGACACCTCAAAGTGAATCCACAAAGGACAGGGGTTCTGCTCTGGCCTTCATTAAGGCATCTCCTCACGTCAATGTGGGTGTTGGATGCTGGACTGCCCACACAGGGAATGGGAAAGTTGGTGTTTATGGGATGGATAGACAGAGGCAAGCACATGGAGCTGAGCTGAGGAGAGGACCAAGGCTTAGATTTTTACCTCGGAGTCATCTGGATGCTTCCCTGCTCTTCAAATTAATGAGTCTCAAGCCCTCCTCAAAAGATAAGCAACAGAAAACACTTGATGGCAGGCTGGGCATAAAGTGACTTGGAAGCTGAAGAAGTACCAAGGTATTATTTCTGTCCGGAATCACTCATGATGGTTAAATTGCTAATGATACAAAAAGTGATTGTGTAAGTATTTATCTCATTTTAAAAGCAGTGGTCAGCTGTCTCTGGATCCCATGAGAACAATGAAGTGCTTTTCAGTTTGTCAGTAACCAAGGGGACATGAAAAAATAACATTTGGGAAGAAGAAGAGTTTTCAGTTTGGTTTCCTGCAGAAATGAGGCAAAAAGGATCTCAGTCTGCCAGATCCTATCCCAATAATTCCTAACCCATAGGCTGATTCTTACCAATTTAGCAGAGGAGATGTTTCATAGATATCAGCTCCTGAAAGTTTTGTGAAAATCAACAGTTGAGTTGAGCAGAGAAGAAAAACCTCAGTAATACTTCATTTCATTAAGGAAAACTCAGCTGCTCTCCATTCTGTTTGGCAGTAGACAGCAGTTGTCCAGCCTGCAGGTACATCTTGGTCAACAGTGTGTGGCTCCATGTGGCCAGCCAGATTCACACATTCTTACTCCAGAGAAAGGAGCCTGGAGAACAGGAATGGAAAGGTGAGGTAGGACCCATATCTGGTTTCATCCCTTCCACTGCTATGGTCCTCTACTTGCAGTACAGGCTCCTTAAATGGCTGTCTGCAGGGATCTGAATCCAACTGTAAATTCTACTTGATTTTGTAAATCCCATCACAGAAGTAGAGTTGTGCCATGCATGGTAACAAATTATAAAGTGGCTAATTTGATATCAGTCGTATCAGCTGCCTATTTAGGAGCTTAATTAAGAGACAACAAAAGGACTGTACTTACAACTAATCAACACGGTTTCAGAAAAAAATTTAGAACTTCTTGTTAAATGCTCCTGAGGTCAGAGCTCAAAAGCCAAGGCTGGATTGAGGCAGATAGCATGCACAGTGGATTTCTGTGATGCATTAACGCCACATAGCATCCAGATTACAAAGCTGTGCTATAGCATATCTAGCACGACACTTAACAAGTGACTTCAGACGTGGCTAGCTGACAGATCTCAAAATACAGTTATCAAAAGAGAATTGTAACTAAACAGACTGGGGATTGTTGTGCAGGGCCACAGGGACCAGTGTTAAACACAGTGCTATCTAATGAGGTCATTAATGACCTTCAGGAAAATACTAAATTTCTGCTGACAAAAGTTTTACGAAGATTAATGTGTTCAGTCTCATAATATAATTGTAAGTGGAGAAGAGTCACCTTCATTGGAGGTTTTCGAAGAACAGGTTAGGCTAGGTCTGTTGTGGATGGCTGTGTAGTCCTTTCCCCTGTACAGCGTCGGGGGATAGACTAGATGACCTTTTGAGGTCCATTCCAGAGTTACGTGCCTGTTGGCTTGCAGGCTTGGACCATAAAGTATCGATGTTAGGCTTATCATCTGTGACTTAGATTTTCTCAGAACTTTCTGTTGACTTGATAGCTCAAAGAGTACTAACACCCAAAAGTCAGACAAAAGCCTGATATATGTAGAGGTCATCATTTATGTTTAATCTTCTTTGCCATAAAAGGATATTGTGAATTCTTCACAGCTGATGGGTATTTCTTCAAATTATGGTTTCCTTTAAGCTGTTAAATGGGAAATTATCCAACGAAACAAAGAATAGAAATATTCTTGTCTCTTGTATTTTTAAGCAATTCCCTTTAGTAAACTATTGCCAAATTAGATTGTCTTTTTGCAGAGAGAAAATGTATACAACCTAGTGTAAGCAATTCTTTCAAAACTGGCAATTTCTTAGTGCATGAACCACCATTGATCAGAGTTTGGAAATTGGGTGGTCTTCCATAAGACAAGAAAGGATCTTGGTACTCCTAGCCTGACTCCAAAGTGTTGTGTTTATTCTGTCGTTGTTAAGTAGTGGGGCAGTGCTGATGAACAGCAGTTTATAAATCATTATGTGCTGGTGGCCTTGGCCACATCCGTTCAGAAAGGCAAGGGCTGGCACTTCCATTATTTGGATGACCATTGCCAGACTTGTATCTGATGAAGTTCTGGTCCCTATCACACAGGGGCTTCTTTGATGACTGCCCATAAATTGAAGAAGGCGTTCTGGCTGTTACGGGTATTTGCCCATCGTGCCCCACCTAGGAGTCAAAAAGACTGTGAACTTTTCTCACAGTCCAGATTGGGACCCTCTCAGTAGGTAGTAGAGATTTAGGTAACTTCTCATGCAAAATCTTTCTGATCCCACTTTTTCTACTGGATTTCCAGCAGGCAAGGGAGTAACTGCCTGCCAGTCAAGGCTTTTTGGGACTGATGCACGTGGAGCTGCAGACCGGTTTTGCATACAGGGTAGAAGTTGCTCTGTCCTCCAAGCCAAGAAGTGCAGAGGAACGAGCCCTCAAAGCAGGAGAAGAGTTTCAGTCGGCTCTCTGGGGAGCCAGCACTGCTCCCACCCCAACTGCCCCATGGAAAGCAGGAGAAAAGGAGGTCCTGGGACAGCATCCTGTCTCTGGGCAGCCCATGTGTATGGGGAATGTAGTGTCCCTCTTTGGGGCTAACATGGCAAGAGGAGCAACTGAGAATCAGACTACCCTGAGCAAAGTAGCATGCAAGGAAATTAAGGGTGGGTGTAGCCTGGCTCATCTAGCAGGGGACACCACGTAGCTGAGAGACCCTAGTGTGCATGGGAATTGCTTGTCAAGAGGTTTGATTCATTGCTAACCACCTTCTCAGAGTTGTGAAGGTGGGGGAGCTCAGGTGTTGGAAGGGGGTGAATCCCCAACTAGGGCACTGGGGAGGGACGAGTGACCGTTGTCTTGCCTCCAGAGCACCTATTATGGAGTCTCCTAACTCTGTCCAAGGCAGCATCCAGATGAAACTACTAGATAGAAGTTATTAGTCATCAAACCCTGGTAAAATGCGTATGTTACAAAGCTGTGCTCTAAGCCAGCCACTTTCTTATCAGCCTGTGTGCTGGGGCTGTGTTAGAAGCACAGAGCAGCAGTCGCTTGCTCTTCCTGCCCAAGCGGGTGCATTTCCCCAGACTGGCTGCAGGGAGAAGGTGTCTGCTCAGGTCTGGACAGGTATGGTAGCCTGGCAGCTTGAGAAAGTATCTTGAAAGAGCAAGAGCAATGTGTTACTTCAGTGTTAAAATAGGAAAGTCATCAAACTGATTAAGAGAATGACTTCAAAACTCTACTGGGTGGTTTTTTTTTTTCAAAACTGGAAGTTCAGCAAGCAATGGGGTATTATCCCCTAAGAGCAAAGAATTTACTTGTTTGGGGGGTTTTGTTTTGTTTTTCGTTCTTGTTTTAAAAGGCACGATGTTTGCATCAATTGCTTACCGAGGAGAAATATTACAAGAACGTCATGAAACTTGTAAAGTCAAACACTCAGGAAATTCCAAGAGTCAAACTGCAGTGCACTCTTAATTCATCTCCATCGTTAGTGTGCTTAAATGGTAGCGTTTAACCACATGAATGCAGAAGTCTCTCCCACTCCTTGTTCAGAGTGGATGGTTCTTTCTTAAGTAGTATTACAGCCTCTTCTTGTTCAGCACTTGGCCTTCTGTTTTATTTACTGCATTATATTTAAGATCTGCTTTGAAGATAAAACTGTTAGTTTTTTCCTGACTTACTCTAGTGCTTGTCATTAAGGTAACTTGGTGTTTCAAGTGAGGCTTCACCGAAATAAATGAACGTTAGGATAACCTTGCACAGGGGAAGTCAGCCAAAGGAAAGTAAAAGTAAAAATACATTTAGGGGGTAGGGGCCTTCTGCTCTATGAATGCTCATGGAACTCAGCAAACAAGCAGCTCAAAACAACTTCGATCAGGTATCTAACAAAAGGAATATGAAGCAGCCCACCAGTAAAAAGTTTAGTTCAGCTAATTTAGTATTATCTATGAAGAAATTGAAGTATGAAGCTGATTTTCTGGCTGGTATTCTGTTGCAATGCATGTAGAATTAACTTTTTTCACTTGTAGTCTCCAGCCTCATTTTCTGAACTTAATTATTTTCTGCAGAATCTGGATTATACAAAGAGTTTTATGCTGTATCTAGAGTCTACTGTGTTTCTACAGCCTCTCTTTCCTTTGCACTAACCATTGAAAGGGATTATATAGAAAAAAAAATCTACTTACTCATGTAATTGTAAGATGGCATCCCAACAAACAAGCATAAAATGAACTGCTTTAGGCTTGTGGAGACAGCGTCCTTTCAGGCCTTAGCTGTTGTTGTCAAACTTGGTCTGGTATATACTGATCTTTATTTGTTCCCATGTATAAATTCCCAGTTAAAACAATAGTTCTGCTCCCAAAGGTTTTGTAGTACAGCACCGTACTGTCCTTTATTTGGCACCTGTGCTGTGCCTGAGGCCTTAGAAACTATTACACAGATCTCAGGCACTTTAAATAACTTAGTTAGTGGCCATCAGTAATTGCTGCTGTCTGTGGGGAGCTGGGTGAGAGCGGCAGGAGAGGAGATCTGTCACTGGCTTCTTGCAGCGGAGGGATGGGGAACCTGGGGCAAGACCGGCTCGGTCCTGGCCTCAGGACGGGGAGATGCTCTGGTAAGCAGCGCCTTCCTACGTGGGTGTTTCTCCTCTCTGCCCACTGATTTCTGCTCCTTCTGCCCTCTCCTTGTATTCTTCGTCACCCCTTTGCTCCCTCCCCTCTCAGGCTTCCCACCTTTGCAGTCGTGCCTTGGGAGTTGCAGGTCCCACGCTCCTACGCACAAACCCCCATCCCTCCCTCAGAGCAAGAGGGCCTGAGAGTTTTTCCAAGAAAACCTTGCTAGTGCATAGTGGGTTTTTTAATGTGGGCAAAAAATGCTTTTCCCTCAGGCTTTGTTCTCAGAAGTGACTGAAATATTCAGGCCCAAAATTTTGAAATATGTGTTTGAAGCAGAATTGAGGCTTGGGTTCCCTCGGTCCTGCCGCTGGTGTTTGCTGTTACTGTCTTCAAGGTGAAAATGGGCAACTGCAGTGGGAGTGGGAAAGGATTGGGAAATGTTAAAGACAGGTCAGGTTAATCGTGCAGCCTGTCCTCTATATACACAAAGAACTTAAGGCGTTTATATTTCCCAAAACAGTGCTTGACAGCATAAAGCATTTTCATGCAAGCCAGTATCTGTGAAATCTACCATAAGTGTTTTTATAGGATGATTTAACATCAATTACAGTTCCATTTCGTGCCAGAGATATTTATACTTTGTGATTGTAACAAGGCTATGTATTAATTGGGGGCAGCCAAGAAAGTACGGTGGGTGGGAGAAGATATATCAGTGTTTCCCCTGGGAGCATAGCAGGGGCCATGGGCCTCTGTTAGACCCCAGAATTTTGGGGAGGGGGGGGAGGTGGACCTTTTGTCTGACCGAGTATGGTATTTTGTACAAAGGAGAAGATTTTGATGAAGCAAAGCAGGAGGGGTGGAAAGCTCCAGTTTCTTGAAGGCGCAGTAATAGCCAAGGAGGGAGGGAATGGCACCGCATTCCCTTTGACAAAGGCTCGATGAGCAAGACCTCAATCAGTCGAGCAATGCAGTAGCTCTGCTGACTCACAGCTCAGGACCTACAATCCTGCAGGCAGGAGGCTTGGACCAGGAACACCACTTTAAATTCAAAGGAAGATGCCTGCTAATTTGAAATGATGGGAAGCATCACCATTTCTCCAAAAAAGATGTGATGAAGCACCTAATGCTGTGCTGCAGCCTACCTGATCTACTCCTCCTCTCCAGTGATTTTTGTATCGTTCTGTCAACAGGATGTATTTTGTGGTTGCTCTTCGTTTACACGTACGAAAGGACAGTTTATATTCCCTGTGTAGGACAGTCCCTATTTTATAGTGCCAGCTGCTTGCAAAAAGATTCGGATAGCAAGTAAAGGAATAATTTCATACTGAGTAGCAAAAAAAAATGTATGTGAAACATATTTTTCCCCCGATGGCTTTAATTTACTTGGTCACAATGTCACAGGGGACTAATTTTGCCATTTTCTGGAGGCACGGTTACGTTATTGCTGTGTATGTCTGTCTGGTTTTATCAACTGCATGTGGCATCACGTCAAATAATGTGAAGTGACATGACTAGTAGAGTCCGATGGGATGCTCTGGGAGAGCCTCCGAGCAGAGATGTCATCTTTAATGCATCTACCAGGAGTTTTGGAGTGTGCTTTGTTCATCTTCACCATTCCCTGTAATTAGCGCGCTAGAAAGATCCTGCTCCTACTGTGATCATTCTGGGAAACAGTTCATTCATTTGTTGCCCATAATGTGGGCTGTGTCTCTTGAGTTATGATGTCCAGAGGGAAAAACAGCCTCTGAAGACATCAGCGTCTTCTTAAAGTAACCACGGAGACGTGCTGAACCTTTTTCTTTGGAGTGTCTGTTACTTTCGCTGTTTATGCAAGATTTCAAATGTTTGAGTCCTCCTGACTTTGCTGCCCGTGATTCATGGCCACAATCTGCTTAACTTTCTGCCTGGGGCAAGAAGAGAGTGGCCAGCAGCTCTTCAGGCTGTTTGGGGACGTTTGTGAGAGTCGTGTGCCCATGTACACGTCTCCCCTGCAGGGCTGCAGGAAGAAAGCAGCCTGAAAAAATGCATCAAAGCTCTCCCCTTTACCCTCAGCCTTAAACAGCATCAAGGAGGGGGGTGTCAGCAGCAAGGCAGCCCTCACCCCCTCAGCAGTGGGGAGCAGAGCACTGGTCCTTGGCCTGGTGGCACCTGGGTCCTGTGTGTTGATGCAAGGACCGCACATCTCTCTGTGTGAGCTGAAGCCTGGCAACATTTTCCCTCCCATCCCTGAGATCGAAGGCCAGTCCCCAGCGGGATGGGGCAAATCTATGTCCTTCATGCCAGACAGCACATGGGGAAGGCTAAGATTAACCAGGAACGTGCAAGCAGCTCCTGAGCGAGCCATAGCCAGAAGCCCATGATTAAAGACATAGCAGGCAGCAGGTCGGTTGAGGCTGCCAACAAACCTCCTGAGCAGGAAGAAAACACTTAGAGCTGTCAAAGCACTTAAAGGTATGATCCTGCTCTGTGGGCTGGGCTCCTTTTAATATTTTTTTTTTTACTTTTTATATTGCCTTTTTGTTTTGTTTTGTTTCCTGAGGTTTCATGCTGCAAACAGTAGATTCCTGTGACAGATGCTCCTAACCTGAGGGGTGGTTTGGAATTTTAAAATATCGAGGCTGCAGCCTGACTGAGAAGGGATTGCAGCAGGATAAGGCTGTGCTGCTCTCAGCTCCAGTCCTGACTCTCTTTTTTGCTCCTTAGTCTCCCCAGGTCACTTATACCCCTCTGCAGCTTCACTGCACCACAACTTAGAATTTTTTTTTTCATCTTGAGAGCCTCCTCTCTTAAAACCAACATTTCTAAAAACGAGGAGTTGTACAAGTCTTTAGAGGAATCGTAGTAAAGGCAGACAGTACTTGAAGTTAGTGACTGCAAGAAATGAAACATGTTACAGCCTTTCTCTTTATCTACGTTTATTTACTTTGCATATTTGAGTTGCTGGGGGCTCTGTGTGTGTGCGTGAAATCCTGGTCCTGTCGATTTCTGCGTACTGTCAACTGCAGGAATACCAAAATATTGCCCTTTGGGTATAGATTCTATAAAGTTTTGTCCAGACAGTCATTGTGTTAGTTACTTTTCCTATTCCTACATGTCTTAACACAGGAACAGAGGAAACATTTACACTTCTTTTTTTTAATAGGAAAAAGTGATGGCTAAACCACATCTTGGCAGGGGAAGTAGGGATAGGTGTGCGAGCTAAAATTTCTTTCGGCTCTCTTTATATTGGCTGATTGTCAAATTGACTTGTTTCCATTTACAGTCGAGTACAGTTCTGGAAAATTATATGTGTGTGTATGTTTAGATACGTATGTACATGAAGTGCTCATATTTTTTGAGAAACTTATTATGCTGTCACCATAGAAAATAAAAACACAGCCACAGCAGAGTGTGTGTGTGTGTGGTGGAAGATGGTTGCTTTGATTTCGGGACACACAGTGGTGGATTGTACTGCTGAGCTGTAGAGCAGACTTAGCAGCAGGCTACTGCCTCAGGTCCATTTGTATTTATTCTTCCTGATTCATTGTAAGCTGAGGGAACTGTAAAAGCACATCAAGATAATCCCACAGTACATGAGGAAAAATAGGAGCTAGAATCCATTTTCCTGAAATTGTCCAGCTACATCTCTTGAGATATTTCACATTGAACCGTGCATCTATGGCTCCAAAATTTGGGGTGACTTGGGTATCACGCTGAGCTGTGCTGAGTTCAGGAGACTGCCTACTTACCTGTAGGAGGTGACTGTCTTGTAGAGAAAGGAATAGGCTGTATTTTGACCCAGATTGGTTGTGCTGGGAGAACTGGCTGCCCAGTGGCCATTAGTGGGCTGGTGAGCGGCTGGTGTCTTCTGCAGCAAGGAGACCCTTGGACAAGCCAGGATCCTCTAGTCATGCCCCCCACTGCTTTCTCACCAGCTGCTGCCCAGTTTTGGATATACAAGTAATGAAACCCAGAAAAATTACATAGACTTTATGCTCACTACTGCTATTTTGCTGTACTAGACTGGAAGTCAGGGCTTTTTTTTTGGGTCTTAATTCCACTGTCTGTACAACAGAAAAAACACCCATAACCTGTACAATACATTTCTTGATCAGAAGTCCTTAATCAGGGAAGGATTTTGTGCAAGCATAGCTGTCCTGCCTGCACGGGATGTGGCTGTTGGCATCCTCCCCCACTTTTAATATTTTGCATGCACAATTATGGATCCTTGTGTTTTGCCCAGCCTCCTAAAATGGGGAATTTTGAAGTTTAGAAGACTGAAGCACTTCATGAAAGGGAAGTCTCAACTGTGTGGACAGTAATATTTGAAATTCAAATTCAGATCTTGTTCTGGCCAAGGAAATTTTCCACTGCTGCAATATTGTGGAATAAAGCAGAAAATAACCAATGCTTTAGAAGTCTCTGCTAATGAAAAATTCAACAAATCAGCAGCTATTCTGAACTGTTCAGCAACTGTTTAGAAACAGGTTCTGTTGGGAGAAAGGGAACTTTTTTTTTTCTTTTTTTCTGGTAAGTTTTTAGCAAAATAGTTGATTGATATAGACTGTTTCTTTCACCATCTATGTCCAAGACCCAAACTGCTTGTAATTCGGTATGTGAGGTTTGTCCTTGGTTGGGGATGGCAGGGCACCAGAGCTTCTCACTGTCTGATGAGAGAATAACTAGGGATAACAGCACTGAGACAGCTCTTCCCAGCGCTGTGGAAGGATTGGTGTTTATAATGCATACGATGAAAATGAAGCACTTTGCCTACCTCTTTCTACACTGTGAACAACTGCCCACTTAGTCTGAGGTAGGGGTGGCCTGTGACTCTAACACAGATATTTTAACAACCTTTTCAGCCCGGATTGCTGTTGTGCTGGCAAAACACCCCACGACTGTACATGGCCCCTCCAGGCGCCTTCCTGCTGCTGGATATTCAAGCAGCTACTCAAGGCACCTCCTTTTATCTGCAGGAAGCTATAAGGTTATATTCCCCACGTTGATTGTTGGATAGGCCATTGCAATCCACATCTGCAATTTCTGGGCTGGACAACAGAGACACTGGGTCCAATGAGGAATTTTTCTTCCAGATCTAAATTAAGCCGTGACTGGCTCAGTCTCTCTCATTTGGCCTCCAGCAGTTCAGGTTGTCAAGGGAAAATCACACAGCTCTCTGCTCGTTGAACTGGCCTCTGCAAAGCCACAGGTCTGGTTAGTTTTCGCTTTGACACCTTGTATTAGGGCAGTCTAGCCTCGAAATCCATATTCTTGGTGACCATCGCCAGCAAGAGAGATTCTTTTGGTACCCTGCACTGGGGAACTGAGAGGAGAAAGAGGGATAAGCTGCTCCTGAGGGCTCAGCTGGTGCAAAAATGAGCCATTGAGGTTTGCAGCTTTGCTGGGACTGGCTTGGGGTGGTAGAAAAAAAATTAATAATTTGTGAAGGTACGCAAACATGTAAGCTCAGTCAGCACACAGAAGAATTCAGCATTTAGCCTTGGAAGTGTTACCATTCCTTGGCTCGATTTTCAGCCTTTCATCTATGTACATTGAACTGCCAGCCTAATGTGCCCTCTGTTTCCTTCTTGTGGGCAGGAACCATCACAAAGAGCACACCTATTGAAGAGATGAGAGAGCAGGGGAAGGGTAGAGAAAAGAACCCCCCTATTTTCAGTGCAGTTGTTTATTACTGTCCCCAGTGAGGTTTGTGAGCCTCCCAGTGTAACTGTGGATCATCATGAGAGCTCAGCAAGGCTTGGTTTCTGCCAGTCCCTGAAATGAAAGAGTGATAGGGAAAAGATAGGGAAAAGATAGGGAAAAGATTGCCGAAATCTGGAGTTGTGTCCCTCTACTGATGTGGCAGCAGACTAGCTCTGGAACTCTCATGTACTAAATTGCAAGTCGGTGCATTCAAGAAGCAAGTTCTTTAGTGAGTTTGCATATTAATTGCCATTAAATTGTGAGCAGGAGGGAAGGGAGGGAGGGAATGAGATAATCCTATCTCTGTAGAGCATAAAAAAATCATCATGTTGTTAGGTGGACAAAGGCCATTACCAGCTCAGCTGTAGCATAAAATTTGCTGGAAGGCAAGAACTATACAGGTATTTCCGAGTTTGTGAATAATTGCAGTTCTTATTCAATCAATACCTCACCCTGTTATCTAAAGCATGTGGTATGGCACTACAATAGGCCGCTTAATTCAACATTAATGTGCCTTAAGTGGAAGGTTAGGGATCTATTTATGAACATCCTGCTAAGTCACACTGTGCTGAAAGTTGGACTGTGTGTGGAGGCACAGACACAGATAATCATAGCAAGGCTCTGAGTGTTCCTCTGATGTTCTTTAGATTGGGTTACACTGAATTTGGCTTGGCTCGTTGGAAAATTTTTGGCGTTCATTTAACTGGGTTTCCTGTAACTTCTCTTAAAATTGTTTCAGCCTCAAAATCCTTGTTTCAGATTCTCCCCACGTCCCATCCCCCCAAAGTATGCACTTTTTTTCCCTCTTATGGTATGGTATTACTGTACAACAGCAAGATGTTAAAAAAATGTTACTAGCACATATATAACTAGATTTCAAGTGAATTTATTTTTCTATGCAGTGCTTTATATTAATGAGCAATATCTAAAAGAGCAGAGTGTTGTGAACTTTTTATTATAAATATTATAAATGTTTATTATTAATAATTACATAAACTAAGGTCTACTAACTAGTGACAACCATGTAGTGTTGTACTACTAGCATCCCGCCTACGTAAGCTGTGGTGCAAAATGATGCTCCTCTGGAAAGAAATCCACTTGGAGTAGAAAATAACATGCATCTAGATGTGTTGTTCATGCAGAAAACATCCTCTCCTTCCTGTTTTGAAGATAGTTTCATACTTCCTGCGTGCAATTGAGCTATTATTCTTATTTTCAGTCGAGTTGAAAAATGGCTTTCTCTCAACTCTCTGCAAGTTAAACGTCTGCATTGATGAGTTACAACAGGTGATAATGTGTTTGATAGGCTTGTACCAATCCAGGGGTACTAAATAGAAGTATGTGGTGTGTCTACAGCAGATCTGACAGCTCTGATTTGACCAGCATAAGGACAGAGCCATGTTTTGAGCTTCTTTCAGCAATTACTGAATCTTTGGTTAATCACTTTAAAATGTAGGAGTCTTTCCTGTGTGCCTGTGTACAAGAATGTGAAATCTCCTCTCATGAGTCAAACCAAATCTTGTATGACTCAGTTCATCTGAGCAATTAGATGACACAAGCTGAATTGCCAGTCCAGTAAGTCCTGAAAGAAGGAGAAGAGGTATCATCACCCAAGACCAATATCCTGGCTTTTGCTCTGGAAACATTCCCAAAATGCTAACACAACATTTTGGAGACCAGTTGTGAATACGAACCTCCAAAAGCCAATGTTTGTGACATGAGAGCCCAGGCTGTGGCTGCCAGCAGCCATCATCATCCGGCAGAGTTGGAGCTCACCTGCAAAATGAACTCAGCGGATGTTTTTCTTGCTGAGGAGACTCCCCTGAAACCCAGACAGCTAAACCTAAGCGAAAACACCATTTCCATTTCCTGATCTTCTAGAATGGACTCTAATCTAGTCCCACTTGTCCTCAGTAATTTTTCTTTGGCAATGACATTTCCAGGAATCGCGTATGGCTGTTTAGAGCACCACCTCTGTACTTGAGTAAGATGGCTGAAATTCAGCACTCAGGGCTCTGAAGGTGGGATGTTTCATCCAAACCCAATTATCCCTCAGATTTGAGTTCAGGATTTATGGCACCAGTCTCTAATTATTTTTTGACAATTGCTGGGTTTTTTTAAATCTGAGCTTTGCATTTCTTGCAGGCTGAGACTCAGATGGGAGGTCTTCATGCAAGGCTGAAACAAAGCCTTTCTGAAATTCATGTGACCAGCATCTGAGCAGCAGTGGCTCACAGTCATGTATTTTGGGGGTTTGTTTTGTGTTTTCTTTTTAACTTTCTGCCTTTCTGAGGCTGGGACAGGACAGGACAGTTCCTGTGCCAGGCACCGCGGCTCCTATCCCCAGCCCCAGCGAGGCAGGAAGGCCGCTGGGATTAGAGCCGATGCAGATGGCTGTGCTCCAAGGTGCACATTTCCTGCAAGAAAGCTCAGCTGGGAATGTCGAAAACCAGCTGGAAAACCAGGTTAATGTTTGCCTTATGCAGTGGAGTCCTACACAAGGCTTCTTCATTGGAGCCTGGGCTGCAAAAAGAAGTCAGGAGGAGTTCAGCAATGCGAGCTGCTGATCCTGCAGGGTTTTCCAAAGAGGGGACAGCAGGAGATGTGGTGTTGAGGACCCTGTGCAAGATTTATGTGTGGGCTGAATCCTTTGTCCCTGCAAATGGGATCAGGATGCACAAAAGGAGAGCAAAAAAGTCGTGCTTGCTTGTCTGTACCCGAGATGATGGTGCAAAAACTTGTGGTTCTTGATTATAATGAGCCACCATTTGGGAAAGGTACCCAGAAAGTGGTGTGCTGGCTGCCCCTTGCTGGGAAACACTTGTGCTGAGAGATGCAGGCTCCTGGCTGGAGCAGTGTTGAAGCTCTCAGCCTCCTCCTCTGTGGACATGCTCCCATGTCCACACCAGGGTTTATCTCCTCCTGCCCCCACCTCCCGCTCCACGTATCCCAGGGCTGTCACTCACAGCAAATGGAGAAGTTCCTGCACCTTCTGTAAATCAGTGCCTCTCTCAAAAGCCTTTATCACCTGCTTGCAGACCTCTGCATGAAATTACTGGGGGGAAAAACCCCACCTTACTCTGTTTTGACAAAGTGCTGCTCCTCTGCAGAAGTTTTTGTTTGCTTGCTTGCAGCTCTTCTATGTAGAGGATCTATCTTTCTTTTCCCGCGTGTATTAATAGGTCTGTGGTGTCCTGGTTTGGAGCTTCAGTCCAACTGGAGACAAACTCAGACTGCGTTTTGAGGCTGGAGAGGAGGTGTTGGCCTGATAGAGTGGCACAGCAGAGGCATCACCTCCCGCAGAGTGTGCGGATGGCACAAACTCCCCTTACTGTGCCAAGCAGAAAACCCACTAGCCACTGCATTAACAAGCCCTCCCGCTTGTTACCTCCCCACACCCTGAAGGTTCTGCCGTTTAGAGACCCAGCTTTAGGGGAAGGGGACTTTGCCTTGTCCTGAATGGTCCCACCAGTCTGTGGTCCAGATCAATGTCTGGCTTCCAGAGCAGGAGATTTAACAAAGCAACGGTCAACGCCTGTAGTTGTGTAAGGCTTCCACGCTCTGCTTGCTTTTGGAGAAAGCTTTCCGTCCAGCTTTTGAGGCAGTACAGCTGTGCCACCTAAATAACTTGGCTGCTCGTCTCTGGTGCCTGTTCTGCAAGACATTTACTTCTGTCTTCCACAAAACAAGAGAAATCTGCAGATGTTGAAAACATTGTGATGAAATATGACCCATCAGGTCTAAGCTATAAAATAGTTCAGTCTCTGTGATGTCCTACTCTAACTCCATAGCTGTTTATTGTTTAAAATAAATTCCTACTTGAATTAAAAAATGCAAAAATTAGGACAGAAATGGGTAAAGGGATGTTGATTCATATGCAAGGGGATGTGTAATGTTTTCTTCAAATTCACTGATCATAAGTATGAGACAAACACCCCCTCAGCTTTTTCAATCTTCTCGGTTTCAACCTGGTTTAGTGTCTGTCAATTTTGCCTGACCCAGAACACCACCATAAAATTTGAGTTTCTCCAGTAGAATTTATGGAGTAGAAGAGCTATTCCATACTGTTCCCTGTTAGAGAATGACAGTAGGCTAAGGCCCTTGATGTGGAAACATCAGCAGAAGAGCTTCCCATGGGAGCAGCTTGCTCCTGAGCAGCCTGCCCCAAGGGAAGGAACCCCCAAGGAACCAGACCCTCTGGGTCCAGGGACTCTGTTGTGCTGGGGCAGCAGCGTGGTCCCCATCTCTCCTCCTCTGCTTTCCCTTCCACCTGGGTGCAGATAAGACAATGTTAGTGTAAATTATTCATTTGTAATTGTAGATAAAACCACAGTAAGACCAGGGAGAATTTGTGACCCCTTCTCGGTCTAGCGCTTGGCCATTGAACTCCGGTTTTGCAGGCCCTTGTACTGGTACCTCTCTGCTGTGATGGTTAGCACAAACATAAATATCTCTGACAGCTCTGAAAGGGAGAGAAAATCTTTCTTAGGTCACCGGAAATAATGGATTAAGTCGTGAAACCTTTTCAGTTTAAACAACATGATTTGCTCAAGGTGGGCTGCTTGCATGCAGCCAGGGTACTTCAGTACCTTTTAGAATTTGCGGTTAAAATATTCTCCTCAGACTACCTTTTCCACTCATCTGGCTTACATAAATATTTGACTTGAACAGATACCACTATTAATCTGTTTAGAATGCTGCTATATTGTTTACACAGAGAGGAAAGCCGTAAGCCTGCTTGTCCAAATAGTTTTAAGCAAGGGCAATGCTGCTTTTTAGCACCTGGCATAAATATTTGGAAAAAATTATAAATCCCAGATAACCTTGCCTCTCTCAGATGTATTTACTGCTTCCTAAAACCTTTTTCCCCGAAGGTCCTCTCGTTTATTGTTGTTCTTTTGGGAAGAGCTTGATTTTTCTCTGTGAATTTTATTTGCATGTCCTTTGTGATCCTAATCAGCACTGTGCTCTTGTGAATTAAAAAGTTAGTCTACCTAGATTTGTGCAGATAGCACAATCTAGTAGAATGCAGCAAGATCGCTTGAAAGTGCCTGTGATGTGAGTAAAAACGTGCATTTTTGAATAGATCATTTCAGAATAATGCAATAAGCTGTCTCATGTTCTGTATGTCTGGCTTGCTTCTTACAGCCATTTGAATTGCTTTATTATTCCCTTGAAGGTTTCCTACGCTGAGAGAGACTGTCTTTAAATAATAAAACCACCTAGCACTGCTGCAGTAGGGGGGAGCTTTGTTTTGAAGCTGTCTTGTCTTTAGCTGAGACGTGTCTGAAAGAGGTTTGGTTTTTCTTACGATTATATCCATTACCAACGGGTTTTATTTGTCATATCTGCAAGGTGAAATCTATATGACTGCACATGGAAGGGAATAAAACTCACCCTGCTGCCTTCTCTAGACAGTTTATGGTGGTTTTCTTTCTGGCTGTGAGCCAAAAAAAGATCACCTAGATTTTTTTTTTTTTTTAATGATTATGATAATTATCATGCTAACAATTCAAGGGCGAGTCGCCTTCTCCAGACTCTAGTAAATACACACAGAGCAAGAAGGAGCCGAGTGCCTTAAGGGCAGGAGCGTGCTTTGTACGCTGAGATTTCTATACAAACTACTGACAAAAAATATGATTACCGAGTGTATTCCCAGCTTCATTTGAGGTTTCTGCGATCTGTTCTGGGGTGGGGTTTTTTTTGTTTGTTTGTTTGTTTTGTTTCATTTAAGGAAAAAAAAAAAGAAAAAAAGAAAGTGTTGCTTTTACACGAGAGTTTCTTTGAATTCGAGAGATCAGTTTCAGTGAGCTTGACCTCTTGTACTAGTTGTTCAGCCTTTCAGAAAACATTAGCTTCCTGGCTTTAAAAATCTGGGTCTGCTGAATCACAATAATAAAACTGCAAATTGATGAAGACTAAAACTGATCACTGGAGTTAAAGTGCATTGTAAATAATTATGTTATCAACAAGCGCGGACTCACCTTATAAACAATGATCTCAAGTGTGAAATGAAAAACCTAGCTTAAAAAAATGGGAAGAATTTGGAATTTCTTAGCATGATTTCCAACTGCCTCTGTGTCACTTGCCTTGGGAACAGAAACAAGGGGTCAAACCAGAGGAGATGTGGGGATGACGGGATCTGCCTGTTGGGGGCTTTGCGGGCACTGAAGAGGAAGAGAAGGCAGTTCAGTGATGGAGGAGAGGGAGGTCAGAAGGAGCTGTAGGAGGAGAAGCCATGGATGCTCAAAAGACAACACACTGTAGAGAAGGCAAGGTAGGGACAAAAGACTACGATTAGCCAGGAAAGATTAAAATATATTTAGATGACTGCTACTAAAATTGAGGTCCTTCAGGTGGCCATGAAGTTAGATAACATCCTTTTTATAGTGATGTGCACAAACATCACCTGGAAGTTCCAGTCTGTTTTCTCCAGGACCCGTGGATGTGGTGAATTTTCATAAATTGTCCCAAATGCCATGTGTGCAGGAAATGAATCACCACTCAGAAGAGAAAATAGTGAAGGGGAGCATCTTTCCTAAAGAAGTCAGAGGAGGAAGATGCAGGAAAAGTGGAGAGATATTTTGAGAGGAACTCTGCTATGCTGTGCAGTATCATGTTATAATTTCTTTTTTGTTCACAGCAAACTGATTTCTTCCCAGTCAGCTTTCTCATATACAGAAACTCCACTAAGTTGCATTTAATTACAACACAAAGATTAAAAAATGATTTGTTCTTCTTGAACTGGTGCTCTGTAAATGTTCAAAGTGCCTGTAACCCCTACTGTAAAACGCAGAGCAAAGCAATTGCATCCCATCTCCAGGAAGCTTGCCAGAACCCTCTTTTCTGCATTGTCTCTCAGTCAGGAAATCTAAACACGTATTCCAGTTTGTCAAACTTCCCAAAGTGCTGCTATGTATTTTGTGGCATGGTGAGACTCTGTTTATACCTCCCTCGACCATGAGCGTGAGAGCACTGAAAGAAGAAAGGCAAAAAGAATAATGGGAAAGAAGAACAGAAGCAAGATGTTTCCCATTGGAAACTGCAAGTATTGGTATACAGGCTGTCTGATTTCAAAGTTGGGGGCCCATCCTCAGCTATTACATATATGCAGCCAAATGCCTGGAAAAACTGACATGATTGAGCTGGGTGCAATTGTTCAGTCAAACCTTTTTGGAGAAGAGAGGGAAGGAGGAAAGGAGAGAGGCAGAAGAGGTGGTAGATGCAAACAAAGAATCTGTATTCAGTGGCACGGAGAAATACCATGAATTTGTTTAGGTGTTAACAAACTGTGTTTGGAGAAAGGAAATGCAAGTACAGGTGTCCAACGGTTAATGCGCTTCATTTGACATAAAAATGGTTACAGATTTTCTTTCCCATATGTCCTCTAATTCTGTTGAAAGAAAATACTGCAATTTTGGTGGGAGCTTTTTGAGTTGAACAAAGAAAGGTGGACAAAATACACTTTTTAAAATGTATACTTGTTTCATTAAGTACTTGAAAAATATTCATTAGGTAGACCTTGATGATGTTAAAAATCTCCAGCCAAAGCTACCTGTGTATTTCATATTGTTAGTATTTACATCCTTCTCTAAAATCCCCCCAAAAAATTAACGTCAAGACCAGATACTCTCAGCGTTTTGAACCGCTAGACACCAATGAATGTGTCTGAGAGAAATGTAGATACTTCACCTGTAAAAAGTAAAGTTTGGAAGTGTTATGTGCCCCTCCATGCTTATCTGCAGTGGAGTAATACTTTTGTAACATGATCATGAGAAACGGGCTCCTCAGGGCTGCCGCTGGTCTCTGTTCTGAACCTTGCTGACAAACCTAGGAAAGAGAGAAGTTGTTGAGCTAAGATCAACTTTAACGTTATTAGTAATGGAAGGCAAGAAGAGCCTAAGAGGGTCAAAGCGCCCGTCACTGCACTGCAGAGCTTCCTTCTGGCCTGGAAGGTGAGGAGTCTAATGGCAGGGAAGTCACCATCTGGACGTGAGCAGGCAATGTGTATCAGCAGCTCAGAAAGCCGACTGTATCCTGGGCTACATCAAAAGAAACTTGGCCAGCAGGTCAAGGGAGAGGATTCTGTCCCTCTACTCTGCTCTGGTGAGACCCCACCTGGAGTACTACATTCAGCTCTGGGGTCCCCAGCATAAGAAGGATACGGACATGTTGGAATGAGCCCAGAGAAGGCCACAGAAATTATCTGAGGACTGGAGACCCTCCCCTACAACGACAGGCTGAGAGAGTTGGGGCTGTTCAGCCTGGAGAAGAGAAGGCTCCAGGGAGATGTTATCAGTACCTGAAGGGGAACTACAAGAAAGATGGGGACAAACTTTTTAGCAGCACCCGTTGCAACAGGACAAAGGATAATGTCTTTAAACTAAAAGAGGCTAGATTCAGACCAGATATAAGGAAGAATTGTTTTACAGTGAAGGTGGTGAAACAGCAGAACAGGTCACTCAGAGATGTGATAGATGACTCATCCTTGGAAACATTCAAGGTCAGGCTGAACGAGGCTCTGAGCAATCTGGTCTAGTTAAAGATGTCCCTGCTCATTGCAGGGGAGGTTGGACTAGGTGACCTTTAAAGGTTCCTTCCAACCCAAACTGTTCCATGGTTCTATTCTATGATTCTGACCTGCTTTTTATTGTCATCCAATTATTTTCCCCGATGTTTTCCATCTTCCCCTTCCTGTGAACACACTTTGCTTCAGATACCACTGGGCTGAGACCTGTTTGCAAGGAGACGACTAGGGAACTAGTGGTCAGCAGAAGCTTTTCAGGAAAGGCTAGACCAGGATACGCACAGTGTAGGGTTCTTCTTGGCACAATCTTCAGGACATCAGCAGCGTGTGTTGACGTTGATTCATGATAAATGTTGTGATTCAGGGTTCACAGTTCTGCAAAGAAATACATACATCACAGAACTTATTCTGAAAATAGTTTTGAAGTCACTGGGCTTCCCTGCTTTACAAAAACCACTTCTCCAAATAGTTATACTCAGGCTGCAAGGTATACAGCTTGGGTGATGGCTAGGATGAGCAGTCTCCTGTGGCCCTGGCTGGTTGCTTTGGCTGGTGAGAAGACAAGGGTAGGGAATTTAGCTCTGCTTCAGCTCCTGTCCCTGAGCAGACCTCTGCAAGCAGGAAGAAATCCATCCTTGAAATAGATGAGTCCAGGTTGCAGTGTGTCACGGCAGGCAAGGCTTTGTAAAATGCACAGGCTAAGCCTTATGTGCGGCAGAATAATCCAGGCTCTTCTGCAATTGCTGAAGGAGTTTCTTTCTTGAGCTAAAATGCCTGCACTTCCAAGACAGGCTCTGATTTTTATGGCCCCAGATGGAACAGAAAATGGTTGGTTTTGGATTCAGCTCATCAAAACCACAGACAGAAACACTGTGTGATGCTGCAGTCAGCTCTTTCCATGAACAGGCGAGGGAATGCACTGGATGAGATGCTCTGTGGTTATCTGTTACTTAAATACGCTGTCCCAAATTTGTGTATGTCAAAGAAGTCATGGTAGAGACTATGTCCAAAGCTCAGTACAGCCTCTACAATGTGACTTTCCTATTGGAAATAATAAAAAAAAAGAAAGAATGACTTGTTGCTTTCTCCCTGTTAACACATCCGTTTCTGGACAGATTTTTAGTCTTGCATTAAGCAAAACTTAACAGTCTCCCAAAAGGAGGGAGGATGACAGGAAGACTGAACGGCTGGGGACCAGGGAATGGATGAATGCTGTGGAACTGGAGTCTCTCCAGGTCTCCTGAGCCATTTCTGGTTTTGCAACACTGGTTAGTTTGCAAAGCATTTTTCTGTAATTTAAACCTATCTGCTTTCACAGATGACTCATTTTAAGAAATTGTGTTCTGGCTAAAGGCAAATCTGTGCTATGTGCTTAGAGCAGAAATACTCTTCTCACCAAAAAAAGGAAAAAAGAAGATATTTTCTGTGCTGTATGGATATAATTGCCCTGGTATTTCTATTAAAATTTAGTCTCAAGCCCAGAGAGTCTGAAGAGATTTGTGTTGGGCAATTAAGAGTATGACAATACCTACCAAAAGTTCTAAAGAGCCATCTCTGTGAGGTTCAGTGAAACTCCACAAAATTCAAAAGGGCAAGAGATAAGGAGACAGACAACTCCAAGAACTAAAAGAATGTTTTAAATAAAATGTGTACTTCAAAAACATTTTTCTGGGAATGGGTTTCTTGTACAAAACATGCAGTCTGCAGCTCAGGTCTAAAAAAAGAAAAAAAGAACTTGTTCCAGCCTTGCTATGAGTTGTGGTATAAAAATTGTCTCTCAGTGTAAAAAACAACTGATTGGAAGTCAGTAAAAATGGGTATTTTGTCAAATTGTTATTACAACAGAGTAGAGAGATTATTTTATGACCTCTCTCCGGGTTCACACTTTGCAGTTATCATTATTAAATTATTGTAAAACTGTCACCTGCCATAAATAGCTCATAAATGGTATAGTTTACTGAATTTTTCATAGATATATAACTTTGCAGTTTCTATATTGACAAAAATATTCTAATGCCTTCCTGCTTTCTGACAAAATGGAGTAGAAGGAGTTTTTCCTTCCACAGAAACAAAGCAAAAGTCTGGATTATAAAACAATTTCAAATGCTCAGATTCACTGGTGCAAAAAACTGGCCATCTGCAACTGATCTGAAATCAGCTTGTAAGGAAATTGGCCCAAAATGGATGGTCAACGGCCTCACAGGTCATATCATACATCATAGGACAAGTAAGAGAGGCAGTGAGAACACTGAAGGAGAGGTAAAAATAAGAAAACCGTATCTAATGAGACACTGTGACTTGAAGCCACTGAGTCTCTTGCTTCCCAGAACAGAAATATCTTCTAACTTGTTTTCAGTGAAATAAATTTGTTGAATTTTCATTTCTTATTGTGTTGTTTGTTTTGGGTTTTTTGTTTTTTCATTTCCACTTTACAAAGCAGGATGACATGCTAAACCCTCCCTGACCCCTTTATACTTTCCCCTCCTGTTTAAGATCTCCTTATCCTTTATTTTCCTGAACACTTTCAAATATTTACCACTAGGTGCACAGGCAGATGAGCAGCACCTGTACTCATCCTCTGAAGACAGACTTCCAACAAATTGGCTTATTTGGTGATTTTACCCATCATGGCCAGAATATGTTTAGCTTTTATGTGATATTAGAGGTGTAAAAGGCGAAGTAGGATTTCTTTATCAATTGCTGGAACCTGCCAAAAGGCTGCAGTTACTAGTGTTCTTGCGAAAAGTAATTTTTTTATTACTCATCTTTCATATTACGGAAGCAGAAAGCAGCCTTCATTATTAAAAGACCTACATATTTTCTCCGTATCAAAACTTCATCGGTGGCCCTTTGTTTAGTATCTAAACCTATAGTAAGAATATACAAAAAATACCTTTCCACATTATGGCAGCATTCCCGAAGATTATGAACATATGAAAAAATATCTCTTTTATAAAGAATGGCTTTTTTATGCTTTTAAATGTTCTAAAGTCATAGAAATTTGATGTAGAGGGTTTTTTAGTTTAAATGACTGTGTTTTTTCCTTGTATTTGCTAATGTACAGGTTACCATGTATAGCTTTAGTATTCCAAAGGTCTGTGTATGTAAAAGTCACCAGTGGCCAAAAGGAAAAATGTTCCTCTCACCCCAACACTACAGTGGGCTGGTTTTCTAACTACAGTTTCGTTAGGTGGCAGCTAGCCAGTTTTTGGAGGGCGCTATTTCTACATAGCAATCCCACAACTTCTTAGTAGTTGCTGCCAGTTAGATATGATCCCCACAGTCCATCACTGGGACTTGTTATGGGGGAAATCACAGCAAGTGGAACACTCATGACCGGAGAAAATATTGACCTTGTCATGTGACTCTGTGTTCGACTCTGAAACGCTGATCCAGACACTCTGCTTATGCCAGAAAATAAAAACTCCCATTTTCCTGCCAGCATTCCTGGCTGTCAGATACTTCAGACAGCAGGAGCCTGGAGCCCCATTATCTATGTTCTTTATAACTCCCTCCAGGAGTTAAATGGACTGAAGGGGTTCACACCTTTTCACTTCACACCTCAGCTGTCTATTATTTTATTTGCTTCCTAGTATCCAGATGTGTACTTCCTCACTGAGAGCAGTATCACTTTCAGGGCCCTCATTTCTTGGAATGGATGGTTCAAGAATGTAGTCTCTTTATCAAGCAGGATGAGACCTCTGGTGGGGATTTCTCAACCACAGGTGATGAGGAGAAGGTAGAAGGAAAATATCTCTCTGAAAGTGTTTTGTTCTATTGCTCTTTCCTGGATACCACCTGTGGGGCAGGATCCTCACTCTGACCCCATGTAGTTGTCTCTGCTTATGACTTGGGGGTTAGTCATCTAGTTTCCAGTCAAGACTGCCCAGCTCATGTAAGAGCTGGCTTATTTCTTGCTGATGTGTCATCTTGCTGTGCTGAAACACTACCACCAGCATTGCTGTGCCTCCACAGGACCTTCAGAAGGTCAGGGACATCCCACTTGAGAAGGGTGTTGAGGTTCCCTGTTGATCACAACCAGGGTGTGATTTGATTAGGTATTCGAGCATCCATTTTTAGTCCCACTTTTTTTTTCTCCAGGAACTTTATTTTTGCTGATAAGCTCTCATCTGGGTAGATCTTGGAGTAACCCTCCCCGGGGCTGATTGATGACTTCCTGGAGCTGGTGTGGCAAGGCAGTCTGCTGAACGCTGCTTCCTCCAGAGACTCGGCCGAAGACCGTTGGGGCTGTAAATGGGTTGCACACGCAGGCAGCTCGGGGGCTGCAGAATGCAGAGGTTTTATGGCTCTTTTTTCCTTCTCATTATGTCTAATAGTAGTCATCCAGGTGCTGTGGGCTTTCCCTCCCCCAGTTGTCTTGGTCACGTGAACTTGCTAGGAACTGTTTATCTGACATCTATATTACCAGGATAAAAAATTGCTACATTTGTACTGGGTTTGGGGTTTTTTTTTTGCATTTCAATGTAGTGGTACCCCTCCAGAGGCATTAACAACTGTAATGCTCCAGTAGTATTTGTTTCCATCTTTAATTTGTCTGATTTCCATGTTGCATCTGCTCTTTGCTTTTAGAGCTATGGTAAAACTTGGAGTTCGCATGTGTGATAAAGATCTGTATGAATGGACCTAATCAGTATTTCTTCTAGAACAAACTGTGGAGATCGTGCTGACCTACCTGACAAGTCATCCAAAAAACATGTCTGTGGATTCAAGTAATTTATTAGTCTTGGCTTTTATTTTATTATTTTTTATGTTGCTCACCATGAAATGTTCTCTTGCTAAACATGAAATCCTGCTGGGGATTTTGGTAGGTCTGCTCCATTTCTGTTCCTGTATCACTGAAATATGCTGTTGTCTTTTGCTCTATAAATGTGAATCTCTTACAGTTGACAGAGGTTTTTGTAGTACACAGATTGCTCCATCCAGCATCTTGATCTGGATTCCATGCTGTTACTCATTCCAGCCTGTTACTGTTATCTGCTGGTTTTCAGAAAAACAATTGTAGCTTTTATTTCCTGTCAGACCAACTTCCAGCCCAGTTTACTGCCTCCATCAAATGTCTCTGAGATGCTACTGTCTGAATGTCTTGAGCTATAGTATAAATAGATCTTGCAATTTGTTTATAAACATGCCTTTTTGCACAGATCATAGGGAAAAAAAGGCTATAAAGGCATTTTGAAAGAGCAGCCCCACTTAGGCCACCACATGTTTATTCAATAGCCTAGACTCCTTCTGGAGTGTATGATAAATAAATACATGAGTGAATTAGATTTATTGCACGATCTTCTTCCATTAACTGATAAAGGATGTAGCAAAGCAGAATAGAAAGTCCCATCCTGTGTGGCATTTTTTTGAGGAACCCTGCTCAGAGAAAGGAGGCTTGTTCCTTCCTGGACCTTCATCTCTGCAGGGCTGGGTAGGGTGGCAAGTCCATGGGGGTGGCCATGCTGCCGTCCCCCTCGTAACGTGGTCCGGGGGTCAGCTGGAAGCATGACCTCTGTGTGTGTGTGTGTGAATGTGTGTGCAAGAACCCCCAAGCTAAATTCCCACCTCCCCATGCATAAGGCATGTATTTCATCACAGCTTTAGATTGCTTCCAGATGAGCACAGACAGCTACAGAGGAAAGTCTGTTTGCAAAGGTGGTGGTGCTAGAAATGGATTTTCTGCTTGGGCAGCCTTGCTGCAGGCATGTTGAGCCCAGTTTCCCCTTTTCCCCTCTGGGAAAGGCAAAGAAGGGGAGATAAGAGCTGGCGAGCCATCCTCTGCATTGCTCCTTCTCCCAGGGAGAGGGACACCTCTGGATCCACTCTTGTCCCACCCTGCAAAGCAGGCACCTTGGTGGTATGGGCTCTGCATTATGCCAGGGGGCTGACATCTGCTGGGAATAATTATTATTTTTCCATAAATTAATTTAATGAAGTGCAGTTCAACAGCCTCTCGGAGGTACCCCCAGATTCTTTCATTTAGTGTGGTTATAATGAGGAGAGAATTGCCCATTACAGCGGTTGGTGGAGACAGGACCAGTTGACTGTGCAGATGTGGACCAAGGGATGGCTGAATCAGTGGTACATCCCAGCAGTGGGTTCTGGAGGTTTCAGGGTGTCACAAGCTATCCGTGAGTCAGCAGAGTGGCATTGCCTCAAAAAATAGCAAACAAAGCTTGTATAAACAGGCGTATAGCCTGCGAGAATGGTGAAGTAATCCTTCTGTCCTGCTCCACATGGCTAGTGCTGCAGCTGGAAGACGGCAGATGAGGCATTTCGAGAGGGTCTGGAGATGCTGGAGCAAGTCCAGGGGACAGCAGAGGGAGAGGTCATGTTTCCGAGGCCTGTGATCAATGAAGGGATGCTGGATAAATTAAGCGTGCTGTTGCCTAAGAAGAGCAGCGGTACAGGACCAGGCTGCAGCCTTAGGGGACGTATAAATGCTGCTGGGGTTAGTCCATCCTCCTTGGCATGGGTAGCGAGGATACAAATGAGTGGACTTTAATTTCAGGCAGGAAAACTCAGGTTAAACGTTGGGAAAAGCTTCCTCTTGGGGGAGGAGGGAAATGGATGTTGGGGATGGACTCCGAATTGTCCTTCCTTTCCCTAGGACACGGGATGGATCACCAGCATCCATCACATATCCAACCCCCCCCACTCCCCACTCACCTGCCACATCCCCATCGCTGTGCTGTCCCCTGGGAGAGGAAGCAGCCACCCACCTCTTTGAGATTTCTTCACGTCCATTCAACTTTTAGACACACTGAGCTCAATATTTCAAAGTAGATTTTGTTCCTTCTGCAGGAGTCGATGTACCACATTAGATCTAACTAACTGAAACTATACTGCTTGTAATGGTGTAGCAGATTTACTCGTGGGCAAGGCTAGACAATTGCAAAGGTTCCAAACAAATGAGGTGAGGTCAGCATTGCAATTCCAGATTGTTTCTTTTTCCCCTTTGAGATGTATTATACCTGGCATTTTAATGACTCCAGTTCATAATCCTATTTTTGCTCCGTGTGTTTTGTTTTCTGTTCAGAAACACAGAAATGTTAAAACGTGTAATTTTAAAAAGAGCTTTGCAGAAGTACAAACCACGTCCACCTACTTTACATCTCGGGAAGTTAAGAACTTCCATATGTCATGACGGCAGCCCTGAGTCAGGGTATAACATATGGGTTCTCAGCATGTAGAAATGGTAAAGCATTAGAGTTAATGTCTGGGAGAATCCAGCATTTGTTTCAGGTGGATTGCTCAGTCAAAACCTGAAAATATTCTTGGCAAGGCCCCAATAAGCATGACGGTTTCGGGTTGGAGCTGCTGCAAGCGCCAGAAGACTATGAATTTCATTCATTTTTCTTGAGGATCCTGGAAAGAGCATCAGCACAAAACCTTTTCCTTTTATCTTTTTATGGCAACTGCATTTGATAGTTACAGTTTCCGTTTAGGCTGACTCTGGCAGTGCATAACCTGTGATGGGAATTCCATGGGTTTGGGGGAAAAAAAAGTCTTACATGGAAATTTTAGATACCCCTGTGAAGTGGATAGTTGAATAGCAGCTGCAGTAGCTCTTGATATCTAAATTAATGGATTTTTATTAAATATAAACACAAACCCTAAAAGTTCAAAACTGGAAAATAGAGCTTTTAGGTGTTTTTCAGAAGCAGCACAGGCTGCTCTCTGAGCCTCCCAGCAAACTGGGGATGCAGAAGGGTGGCAGAAATGTTGTACCTCTCTGCTGCATCTCTCTCCGAGGAAGCTTCTCTTCACAACAATGGAATTTGCTTTCTTTTAGGATGTCCAGAAATAATGCTCTAAATCTGAGCAGCTCTTCCAAGTGCAGGTGCATGTAGTTTGAGCTGTATTTTGAAAGAAACTCCTCTGCTGCTTGGATGTGTGCTTTCCTATAAAAAAGTATTTTCACATAAACACTTCTTCTTTGATAAATATATTTTCAAGGTTGTTGGGTTAAGGGTATGTTTATTTTTTAAGAGTATGTAATTTGTGTGGAATTGGTTTTTTCTTTTAGGAAAAAACCGAGCATTCCTCTTCTACCTAGAAACGCTGTTTATTTATTCATCTGTCCAAAGGCTAAAAAAGCATAAACATTTTGGCAGTAAAGATGCCACAGACGTCCATGGGAATTTCTATTTGGGTACCTGAGACTTCATCAGATCTTTGGTTCGTGCGATGCGTTGCGAGCACGTGACTGCCATGAGGAATTGCCTTCTCTTCTTCACACAGAGAAGGAAAAGCACGGTAGTGTGAGGAGCATGGCTTCCCTTCAAAAGCTAACCAAAGTGCAAGCATGACAACTTTCCTCTCATCATGAGAATCAGATTCAAATATTATTTATTTCTTCAATTGTAAAAGCTTCGGGGAAAAATTCTCAATGGCAGAAGGCAGCATCACTTTTTTTTTAATGAGTTCTGATATAAATCATTGAACCACTTTTAATTAATATTTCATTTTGCTGTTGCTTTAGTGCCAACCCAGAGCAGATGCTCACAAATTTATCTCCTACTTTCTTAAACATCATTTAGTTTTTCCATACCACTTTTCTCTCTTTTTGTTCCTCAGAAGGAACTGGCATATCATAGTGACACAGAAGATACGCAATTAATTTTTACCCAAATATTTGTTTTATTCATAATTTAAGTTTCTTTTAAATTCAGGAAGGAAGATGAATGACGCTTTTGAAAGTAAAACAACTATTTCTCATTAGGCAGCCAACAGCTTGTTTTAGGCAGCAAAATAGCAATAACACAGTGAGACTAATTGGTCTAAATTATGCAGAGAGTTTTTGTTTCTTCAAAGCATTATTTTGGATGTCTCTGAGTTGTCCTGGATAATATGGCCTTTTTATATCTGCTTTTTGTTGTTTTTTTTTTCTTCTCATCTGGGCTACTCTTTGGGGGAAAAGATTGTTTCCTTTGGTTTCACAGCTTTGAAAGTTATCAGAAATTAGGTCTTCCAGGGAAATCATACCCTTATTTAGTGCATTAATGTCCCATTACCATCCCTGAACCCTCCAGACCTTGCACTATGATGCTGCCTCCAGCTTGGCAGCTGGCAGTGCGTCCCACCAGTGTGTCACGAGCCCTTCTCCGGGAAACCAGGCACTTCTGGGCGTACTCTGAGCCAATAACAACAAAAATAGGGATAAGAGATGAGCAAATGTGACGGGGTAACTCGGGCAGTTTTCCCCAGCATCACTTCCAGGGAAACATGTCAGAGAGCAGCCACAGCACCAAGACATCTCTTCAGCGTTGTACAAAGTTTTAGCCTTTGCTCAAATACTTTATTATCCAGAGCTTTTCTGCATTTGACAACAGAAGATTGGGATTTTTTTTTCCTTTTTATTTAATCTATTCATGAAAATGACACTTTCCTGAAAAATCCTTGATGAGCTCTTCTAAAAGACTGATAGAAATGAGGGCCCCATTGGAAAATTTATGTAGCTCCTGAGCTGGCAGCCTCAGCTGTAGGAACCTGTCACCCAAACACTGGAGGCTTTTTTCTGAACTTCAGACCCATTCCTTTCTTTTTCACTGTTGTTTGTCTCAAGTGCTGAATGTGGAGAAGGGGAGATAAATCACTGAAATCTCTACTATTTAGTAATTCTATAAATGTATCCTTGCCGCAGTATGGACTTGCATCTTCTGAATGGCTAATCACTGCTCAAACTGACAGCAGGTCAAAAGTGCAGAGCAGCCATCTCAGGGTTTTAAAAATAAATAAATAGCAGATTCTGTTGACTCTGGTGTGGAGAAATGCGCATCTGAACTCCCTGTTGTATGCATGAGGTGTTTCCTCATTTACCAGACGGAAAATTTTGGATGAACTTCCTGTGGTGACGCATCTCTCAGCAGACTTCAGCAGATAATGACAGGGAAGGAGGCTGTGACCTGGGATTAGACATGCATGGTCCTGTCTCAGTGGGACTTGCTGCACCAGCACTTGCTGCAAACATTTCAGGAGCCCAGTGCAAGAACCACCAAAAGAAGTAAACAGTGGTGAGAAGAAGAAAAAGAAGAAAATACTGAAGGGAAGCAACCCTTTTATATTTTGTATTCCTTTCCTTCTGTGGATAGCTATCACACAGGAAACAGAGCAGAAGGAAATCAGCAAACGAGTGGAAGGTGGCATAACTGGGTGGACACGGGTGGCACAGGCAAGGGAGGAAGGAAATGAAGTTGCATTTGGCTTCATGGCTCCGCAATGGGTTCTGAGAGTGGCTGTGGTGGCAGGATCAAGTCCCCTGCTCTGGGAAATGGCCTTGCAGATGAGCACCTTAATCTTGTGGGGAGCAGGGACCTCCTGTGGGCTGCAGGGTGGTCAGGGCTCCCCGCAGCCACCTCCACTCCCTGTTTTAAAGGGCAGGTACAAGTCAGTGGGCTCAGTAAGGCACTAAGAAGGTGGGAGTAGGAGTCTGGAAGGAGCCATTAGCTGCTGGAAATGGGCTGACTTGGAAAATAATGGAATGTAAAAACAAGAGACCTGGGCCAACACTCTGGGGAAGTAGGAACACAGCAAAAAGTGTGGGCTATTCTTCTGAAGGAAAGCAGTGAAAGCCCCACTGCCTCCAACAGGAAGGGAGACATACTTCACCAGGGTAATGGGTAGGTTATGTAGCAGGTCTTTGCCATTTCTGATTCCTGAGATCATACAGCCAGGCATGCGAACTATAATTAAGCAAACCATCAGGCACCATTTACCCAGGGGTGTGCCTTGCCTGCGCTGCACTTCCCAACGTGATGCAATTGCCTCCATTAGGCACAGCTCCCTGAGCACAAGCATCCATGACTCATCAGAGGCTGTCTACCTGTCTGGCCACTCACAGACTCAATTAAACACCATCATGGAGCAAAAACACAGGGTCCATTTGCACCGTGGCATGCCATGGCAGCCTGCTGCGTGAAGTTGCCTTGTAAAGGTGCCCCTGCTCGGGACCATGAGGTGTGTGGTGGCACCCTCCTGTGTGTGTATGGATGGGGAGAGCTAGATGTTGCTCCAATACTTTACTCACAAAATTAAGCTTAGTGAAAAATATTGCTCTACCTCAAAAAAAAAAAAGAGAGAAAAAAAGAAAGAAGAAATAAAAGAGAGTAAGAGAGTGGAAGTACTCTAAATATTGTCCTTTTTAAAGATCTGATCTCTCCTTGCTCTGAATTCCATGCTAGTCTTTATCAGTGTCTTTTTTAATGTTGCACACTTGGACAGCTGAATGGCAGAGATCCCCAGCGCAATGTAGGGGATGGTGTTAAGACTCTCCTAATACTTGAGATGCCTTGGTTTTATTCCCTGCTCTGATGGTCTAATCCCAGATTCATCCCAGCTAAATTTAGGCACTTAACAGCTCTGCCTGAAGTAGGAGCTTTGCTTCCTATCCAGAGGAGGCAGGGATGTTCGCTGGGCTGTGGTCTCTCTGTGCCTTTTATTTCTTAGAACCTGGGGAGGGGGCTGAGGAGGTTGGGAAAGGGCTGGGAAAATATAAAAAGACTGGAAAAGAAGAGGCACTACTACCAGGCACTGAAGTGAAGGACTAACCATCAGGTAAAACCCATCAATTTTGATCTCTGAAGTAGGAGAAATTGTGTTTATGTCAGAAAAGGGTAAAGAGGAGGAATGCATTGACAGGCATGTTGATGCGAAAGTAATAGGGAGCAGGGCAGGAAACGTCTATTTAGAGACCAACCCAGCCTTTTTCTTCACTCACCAGTCCTGTGTACCAAGTAAATCTTCAGGATTTGAACAATATCAGACTCCCCTTGTGGATTTGTTGGGTTGAAGGTTGGATTCTCTGTAGTAAGTAGGAAACCAAGTAACAGGCTGCTGCTATCTTTCCATAGACTTCTGGAAGAGGTTGGGAGGATGGGGTGAGCCACGCTGAGAGAAAAGGAGTGTTCACAGAGATGACAGTAACAGTACTGGTTGGTACATACACTTGCAAGTGCCCTCACGAAAGAGAAGAAATGTTAGATCGGCAGATGTCATGGCTATTATTTTTCACAGTTGCATACAAGGGTTAGAGCAGATGTGGGATATAAGACACTATTGTATGTGGCTGCATGTCATCATCAGAACTTGTAGAGAAGAAATCACTGGATTCCCGTAAGCGGATGTTGATGTACTGCAGCTGGCTTGTTGGGTTTTTTTTTGTTTTGGAGAGTACACCAAGTATGTTATTACATGACTGTGGTAAAGAGCAGTGGACTCTAATGACCATAACAAATTAATCCTTACAAAAGCTCTATGAGTAGTAGCATTATTATTAATGTTGGCAAAAGTCTTTAAAGACAAAGCATGAAGTAAATGCAAGGTGTTTACAATAGCATTCCAGGAGTTTGATAATGAACAGCCCCACGGAGAGGCGCTTGTTCCCACCGTCTCCTCTGGAGCATGTCACAGCTGAGGAGCAGACAGACAGTGTTGCACTGATCCTGTTGGCTTTCAGGAAATGTCATCCTACGTCCTGTCATAGCTTTATTGTGGCCACTGATACTGCTGGTTTCCTTCGATTTCTGCAATAGGAAGCCCGGGGGGATTGCGGTGTGTCTAAAGCGCATCTTATTTGCGTCTTAGTGTATTTTGGCTTTACCATGCAAAATAGACTTATATAAAACAAATTATAAGAAGGTATCTCTTTCTCCTAAAGCTGCCACTCTAAGTAGGAAAGACAAAAGGAAAGATGTGTAAAAGCAGAAAAAATTAAACATGCCTGGCATCCTCCCTGTGGCAGACCTAGATTCCAGAAACCACACCAAATGGCTGTCTGTCTTCCTCTCACACTGTCGCTATTCTGTTTCCCTACATTTTAAATATTTTTTCTTTTACTGTTTGGTAATTTCTTTCCCATTCCTAGGATGAGTTGCCTGAAAGTCTTGCTGTTGGGTTGAGAGTAAAACCAGATTCAGAAGAAAGTTTCTACTTAGTGACACAGCGTGTGAAACTTCCCACTAGCCTGTGACACTCGATGAAGTTTCCATCTGGGGGAAGAGCTGTGCTTCAAGCAGCCACAGGAGGTATTGCCCCGCTCCTGAGTTGCTAGATTTTTCCCTGAAGGGTGAACCAGAGGCATTTTCTTCAAGCCTGACGGGTGAAGCAGGCATCCTGCTAGTCAGTGCAGGCTCTTGTCCTGTCACCCTGCCAGGCAGCCGCATCCTGAACACTTCACCCTGCCTTAACCTGGTCACTTAATTGGTGAGAGGCAGTGCAGGTTAAAATTAACCCTCAGCTTCCTGAGCTTGGCTACATTTTATGTAATAAAGACGCTTTGGGGAGCTCTGAACTGTGGATGCAGTCCAGAGAGGGCAGGGGTAAACAGCTATGAAATCCCTCTCTGATGAGAGTGAGCCTAGATGGTTTGATCTGTGTGTGTGTTCATTCCTGTAATGATGTTGAACAGGTCACTCTGCTGTCCTTCTCCCTGCTGTGAGTCCCCAAGTCTTACCGTAAAAAGTGAGATAAAATAAGTTGCCAAGGACTGGGATCACTTGCTCAGGGTACCTTGACAAGTCATTTGGTCAAGCAAGGTGAGAGCAGATGTGGAAGTGGGAATCACCATCCTGGGTGGTATTTAAAAGACAGGTAGACGTAGTGCTTAGCGACATGGTTAAGTGGTGGTTTTTGTCAGTGTCAGGTCGATGGTTGGACTCGAAGATCTGAAAGGTCCCTTGCAACCTAGGGAATTATATGATTCTGTGTGATTTGTCAGGGCACCCACTGCCCCAGACAGGTTGTTCTGCTCCTCAGTTAATGCCGCTTGGGAAAAGTGGTCTGTGAACGTGCAAGAAATATGTTGAACCTTATGAAAAGCAATCGTAAAAGAGATGAGGGATACTTCTATGGAATTTATTTACTCACTCCCAAGCTCCCAAGGTGGCAGAGTGACCAGAAGTGCTGCTAATAGGGTTGTTTGAATATGGATTCAAGGGATGCTCAGGAGGTTTCAGTCCAAGGCAGGGATGCCATCGACATGAGAGAAGATTTATTCTGGAAAAAAAGGGGTGTGTGCGCTGAAAAATGCCGAGGAAGCTGCTCAGCTTGTGAACAGAGGAATGAAGGGAAACTGAAGATTATAAGCACTTCCCTGGAAAGTAACAGCCTCAAGCCTGGACAAACACCCTGCGACACTCAACAGGCTGTTAACCGGGTGGGTTACCAAGTTTTGTGGTATGTTCCCCATCACTGGGAGTTTTTGAAACCACGAGTCGAGTTGTCACTGGAAGAGATGTGTTTATTTCAAACTGGCATTAATTCAGGGAAGCCCTCTGGCCTGTGTGATAAAGGATCTCAAACCAGATAGTTGTGCTAGTTCTTCTTTTGATTTATGAACGTATTAACATTTTCTCCAAATAGTGTGTTCGCTAGATGTTTTTCCCAGATTGCAAAAGATGTTCTGCATAATTAAAAAAAAATAAAAGTTGTTGTGATCAGCAGTTTGCACTGATTTTTCAACAGGAATGCATTTTCCTGTAAAGTACAAGTAACTTCCACCCCCTCCTTTTCACCCCCACCCTTGGTGAATTGGTTTCCAATTTCAGGTACTTAATAGAAGGAATCTTCAGTGGTTTGTAATCTCAGCAGAATTCATAGAATGCAAACTTTTTGTGATCCATTTTATTGCATTGAGATTCTTTCCAGAAACATTATACTATGTGTTGCTGTTGTGTGACTGGGACATGTGGTAACTCTACTTTAAGAATGAGTCAATGCCAGATTCCACAATACATTTCTACGGTGTCATCCATAGAGAGGAAAATCAGAAACATCTGTCTTTTTTTTTTTTTTTTTAATTCATTGAAAAGAAATATTACAAGCATAAACTAGTATAGGTAGTTGAAGTTGATGCGCAAGAGTGGAATAAAAAGAGCCATGTGGAAGCATATTCTGGAGTTTATTAATAAAAAAAGACAAATCACTAGCCATTATTTACTAGTAATAAACAGTGATGTTTAATATTCTGCATATCTTTAGGAGTGATGACTCCTCATGTGATGACTGCTCATCTTGTGGCCATGTGTCTATGTGGAAGCTTATTATCAGTTTCCAGTCTCTGAATTCAATTGCAATTTTCTTGAAGCTTGCAGCTGTGTTTTTAAACTTGCATTGAAAATTCATAGGTTAGAAGTTCTTTTTTTTTTCTTTAGGAATGTTTTATTACTGTGTCATTCCTTAGACCCTCCTTGGGCAGGTATCTGTTCACCATGACGTGTACTTCCCTTCTGGTCACACTTTGCAATGCCAGAGCCAGGCAGAGCAGCTTCAGCCTCACTCTATGGAAAAATTGTTCCAGGCACTAAAAGATGAAATTGGAAAGATATTACTGGTAGGTTAGCATAAAGAAAAAACAACACACTTTTCTTGAAGAAGAGCAGGCAAAACGAAAAACTTTTTAGACCTTGGTTTATACAAATTTGTCTAAAACTCACAGTCTCTCCCTTCAAGAAAGGCAGCGGAGTTACCCTCACTTTTATCATGCTGGGGCGTATCAGCTCCATGGGATAAACTTAGCAGCGTTTTGCTCTGAGTACTTGGAAAACATCCCTTTATGTCTCAGTTTTCAGCATTCCTGTAGATTAGAAACAGTCTATATCTCTTTTTTCATCCTTCATAATTTGTATACAGAGAGAGATCACTTTTCCCGAGTGCTTGTTGCAGTTATTTTTTTGGAAAACAGCATGCATTTTTCCAAGCGCTGTTGGCTGATAATATGACAAGAATATATCAGTGCTATTGCCTTAGATTAACAAATCTCAGTCTAAACAAGACTCAGAGTAACAGTTGAGTGAAATATTTTAGTTTGGTGAATATAAACTTCTTTAGTGAGCATAGGCAGCAATTTAATATGCTTTGAAAAAACTGTCTTTAGCACAGCAAATTATTTCTACTGGGGCGACAGAGGATATAGTTTTAAAATCCTCTGCATTATCTTAAAAACATCAACAAAATATTTTAAAGCTTAGAATTATTTTGTTTCAAAATTCTTTACACATTTGAAAATTAATATTTCACCCTCTGGACAGAAATTAGTTTTTTTGGTTTACCGAAAACTTTGGAAAATAACCATCAATGTTTTTAGCAGAACTGCCAACACTCCACGTAATCAGTCACATGCATCAGTCCTCAGTCTCATATTTATGTCACTGTCAAAAGTATGAGAAGCTATATATTGTAACGATGATGAACTACTTTTTCTGGTTTGTTTCTAATTTTGCCTGGGTAGGGTTTTTTCTCTCTGATACTTGCTTCCATGTGACTTTTTGTGACCCTGTCACCTTTGTGCATGTTCCTATAACTAGAATGTAGGTTATGTGCTACAGACTTTGGTAAAGACCAAAATGGTAATATTATTCAAAAAAATATTAGTCAGATGCAATAGATAATTTACTCAGTTTCCACTTTGCATGTGCCCTGCCCTCCTGCTCATACATCCTTAGGTACACTCTACTTGTGCACAGAGATTGCCCCAAGCTGTCATGGCATTTCCTTTGCTCTCATGGCGATTTTAGTTGTCACTGGTCTTGACAGGAACAGGCAAATTGAAATCGAGCAGTTGTAACAGTTTAATGAAGATTCAACAAGGTGGTGATGACAAGAGTACACTAGCTTGTTTTTAGGAGCACTATCAATGTGCCCTTTATCGTGTGGGAACAGTTGTGCCTTTGTTTTGGTGGGGCTGGTTTTTGGAAGATGGGTGAATAAGAGAGACCATTGATACTTGTTTTTTTTTATCTTTTTTGTCCCAAATCTCGTGTGTGCTTTGCCTGACATGTCTTTCTCTGAAGCGCAGAAGTAGTTTTCACTTTTTACATATTTGAGGAGCCAAGAAGGGGGTCGAGGAGCAGTGAGTACCAACACCCTCGGTACTCAGCAAATGAGGCTATTCCCTGGCAAAGCCAGGGAGCTCTACTACTAGATTCCCAAGCTCCTAACAACTAGACACGTGATGACATAGGATGAGGTAATTTCCAGATGATGGGTGGCAAGTGCTGGAAGAGTAATGGTGGCAGGAGAGCTGGTGGTGGGAAGAGTTTCCTCACAAGTTGTTACCACAGTTGTGCTTGGTAGACGTCTGAGGTAGGTACTGTGGATAGAAAGAGAAGGGATGGAGGAAAACAGTGAATTACTGACAAAGTCTGCTCTGCTTGTTCATATTTTTTTTCGTTCAGTTCTCCCTTGTGTTGTAACAGCCCAGGCTTTGCACAACAGATGGCTTATTGTTTCTCTCCTGTGAGCTGCTGAGAAATTTCTGAGCAGAAACACACAGCATTACTTTCAGAAAGGCACTTTGCGACATCCAGGCTCTGGCTGTGAAGGACCCAAGGTCTGAGTGAAGGACCCGAGGTCAGAGTCATGTAGACCATAGGGAGGAAAAAAGTGGTGGGGCTTAACCTGTAATGTCCAAAAATACGCTCGCTGCTCCTTGATTTCAGTCTAGGATTCAGAAAGCATAATGACTTCCAGATATTGCCAATATTAATACATAGAAATCTTTCTTTTTTGTCTTAAAGTGTTAGTTTAAAGCAATGAAAAAAAATACTGGAAATATAATCTTCCTGTAGAAAAAGTCTATCTCAAGTTTATAGGCCATATGGTCACATAGTGAGAAGAAGCTTGGCATCTTTAGAAACATCCTGAATGAAACTTATCCTTTTATAGACAATAAAGAATTATAGTAAATTAAATTCAACCTTTTAAGTGGGATTTATTAGAGTAATTATTTCAAAACTGTGTGTGAATATAAGCACATCATCTTTATGAAAGTAAAAATAAAAAAATAAAATATAAAAAGTATTTCCACTTGGATATTGGTTCAGATCTGGTCTCTAACCACTGTAGCAGGTGGGTGGCTAGACCATCAGGGGCCCTAAAATACAGGCTCAGAGAAGGTACACTACATTGTGAACGGTTATTTTAAATCATCGAATACACGGTGTAGGAAATTTATTTCAGAATTCTCTATACCATCATCAAGATGAAAGTTTGGCTCTGGCTGTTTCTGTTTCAGCACAATGTTTTTCTGGATGTGGTGGTGTCACTTTAAAGCCCATCCTGTGGCACATGAAAGCTGACTAATCTTTATGTGTATTTGTGAATATCGCAGCCGGCATAAAATAACATTGCGCTTAACAACAAGTTATCGCTTTACTTGTTTTGTTTAAATATACAACGAATCTTGCAGGGCAGGTTTGATTAACAATAAATTTGTTTGCAGTTCTCATGCATATCCAGTATCTTACAGAAACACGGAAGAAGGTACCTGAAAAAGCCATAACCATGTGCGGACTTGCAGAAGTCAACAAAACTAAATTATTTTTTTTTTTACCTCAAGACTAAAAGAAAATGTGTTATGCTCCTGGTCTGTCAATCAAAAGATTTGGTGACTTTTCTGTAAATCCAGGAAAACCTCCCAAATGCGGATCTGTAAGAAGAGAAGAGGGGAGAGTAAAACAAACAAACAAACAAACAAAAAAATCAGTAACAGACAACTTCTAAGTGGGTTGATGTAGATGCAAGGTCCTGAATGAATGTGAAACTGGACCCTTAAAGTATTTAAAGTCAGATCATGCAAAGTGCTTCTGAAAATAAGACTACTTGTTTCCTCCCAGAGATCACTCAGCAGTTTCCAAGCCCTCCAGGGTAGTTGAGATCCTGCCTCCATCGAGGTCAGCGGGGCAATACCCTGATTCAGCTGGGGCTGGGTTTGCACTCACATGCTCCTGTGAAAAGTAATGCTGAAAATTAGGAGAAATAATGTTCCTGGTCACGTCCTGGCTCAGTGTTAGACCTTTGAGTGCTGTAAGATCCTTTGACCTTTCTTTTTTCCTGTGAAGAGCTGTCACCTGATAAAACTTGGCTGTTGGTTTTTTTTTTCTTTAATGATTATGGTATCAACTTTTGCAGATTTGAATGAAATAAGGAGAGGTGCCTTGGAGAGCTAGTTCTTATTAACTATTTGAATATGGTCAGGGAAGGGAGTAGGATGGGAGCTTGTTCAGCAAATAAGCTCAAGCTCGCAAGACCTTATTTTAGTCTTTCTTTGCTTGGAGCGGCATAACAATGATGATTTATTTGCAAATGAATTACTTTAATAATAGGTTTTGAGTTACACAGAGTGTAGACCATCTTGACCCCATCTCTGCAGCTGTAAAAGTAAGAGCGTGGGTGTGGTTGCCTGGTGGCTGGCCAGGATGATACAGTTCAAGGGGGCGGATAAAATAACATTTACACTTACAGTAACTGTTTAAAAATGCAATTTGAATTCTGCCAAATCCTTCAAGATCGTCTTGGGAATCCAGCCTCTTTGGGCTGCCAACATTCAGCTCTTCTCACCCGAGCTTTGCTTTTTGGCAAGTTGCCTCCTCCTGCCAGGTGCATTTGGCTGCAGTAGTCTCGTTACGGAGCATGAGGTTCCACCAACCTGGCTCAGCAAATGGCAACGGTGGGACGCTTGGCCACAGGCCCTGCTTAAGCAAGAAGTGACCCAGCCTGGCCCAGGAGACACAGCATGGAGGGGGAACATGATCCCAGAGGAAGTGTTCCACTTACAGCTCTGCCTGTAGCTGCTGCAGCAAATGCTCCCAAGCCAAGCAAGGGCAGGCATTTGTTGAATCCTCAAGGAAGAATGTGGTGGAAAAGATGGAGGTTTGGAAGCTGGAGCTTGCTTGTCAGAGCTGGAATTGCATAAGTGCTCCGAGGCAGTGGAGATCATGAATACTAAGCATCTTGTCTAACAAAGACATAGAATGAGGTCTTTACTACTTTGCAATCTCAAAACTGCTCTTGAAAAGGCAGCACATCTTGGATGAAATAATGAGATCATTCCAGCTGGAATAAGCTCTCTCTCCCTGTGTTTCTCCTACAGCAGCATGCCATTAGAGGACACAGGGTGATCCTGAACCAGGACTGGCACAGGCTGAGCTTTGCTGAGTCCTTTCAGCCCTTATCCACCTCTCTCCTGTGTGAGCAGTGCAGCCAGTCATGAAGAGCCATAGCACTCCTGAATGGAATGTGCAAGTCATTATTTATGGCTAGGAGTAACAACGACTTCCAGTGGCATTGATGTAGATGGATGGATTACAGTCTTTTGTTAGACAAAGAACCCAAGCAGGGTAGTGGTTGGGCTGCTCGTGCAAAGAAACGTGTTTTGAAAATTTGAAGCCTCTGCTGATTGAAGACCCACTTTCTCAGCTGGTCCATTCATCCCAGTAGTCCTAAAAAAGTCCTAATCCTGGAGTCCTTGCTGACACCAACCCATTGCATGATAGCATGCATGACTAGTGCATGTCTACCATTGCTGTGCTATGCTGGGGAGGGTTCACAGAGCTTAAGACCTGTGGGACCACTGTCTGCCCTCTTTATATTAGACCGTCATATGTCATCCACTTTGGTTAAAATATGGGGTTTTTTTAGATCAGCAATTCGTGTTGAACACATAAGAGATGTAGAATCAGGTCTTTGGTGACTTGTTCATGTGGTGAATTATTTTCTTCACTTGTTAAGAAAAAAGACAAACTTTCTGCTTTGAATTTGGCAAGCTTTTTCAGATTAAGAAGGTGGTGTGCTTTTTTCAGGTTAAAAAGCACTCTTAGTCCCAAATACCTTCTCTTAGCGAGGGTGCATATGTGTCCACTCTGTCATCAAATCTGCAGTGATAAGATTGATGATCTTTTTTTCCTTTTCTCCATCAGCTTCTCTTACCTAACAGGTTTGGAATACTTTCCTGATTTCAAACAAATTTGAAAGAATGTATAAGTCTCAAAGAAGAGAGTTCACACTGGCTTGATGAACAATTGGCCTTGGTAGAAGAGGGAGACTCAGAAAAGGGAGAGCGTGGCTGTCACACCCTCTGTTTGGCAGCACAGGGACAGCTGGTCAGTGTGAATGGATTTACAAGCTACCTGCAGCATGTGTTATCTCATGTGTGTTAGAGAGGTCGTAAGAGACATCGAGACTAGGGAGATTTTTCCTTCAGTTTTGTTTCCTTCCAACACCTTTCCACCAGAGTTTGGTATGAATTCAGGCATTGGGAATTCTGTTGTTCGTGGAACAATTTTTTTTTTACAAAATAAATCGGGTTTGATACATTAAGCTTTTCAGTATATGACATTTTCTTCTGCTCTCAAGTCCTCTTGCCTTCTTATCTTTCTCTTTTACCTTCTCCAGAGTTTTCAGCACCTAAAGTATGAGTATCAGACTGTATGTAGTAAATCTATTATTGGTTTTAACAGTGCCTTATTCACACCCTTTCTCCTTTCTTCAAAACCTTCCAGATTTTCTTGTTGCAGCTTTGAAATGTGAACGTTGCTTATCTGCATATCTATCATGAACCCCAATTAGTCCTTGCAGTTGAAGATTGCTGACCTAGTGCCTACCCAGTTCTGCAGACAGGGGCTGGGTTTCCCTTTTCTGACAACGTGGGTTGTGCTTGGCTCTGGACAATGGTCTTTGGTATAATGTATGGAGTTTTCCAGATCACTCTATACAGCCACCATGGTCTTCTCAACAAAGCAACAAGCTCTTTGGTATCTTAGTCTTAATTGATAATTAGTTTTTATTGACTTCTACTGAGTAGGATGCCATGGCACACCTATTCAACAGAGCACATGAACACCCTGCAACATAAGAGAAGTGAACGGAAGACCTTGTATCATCAATGAGAGACATCAATTATGTCATTGATGAACTGCTTATAAGATAGCACCCAGGACAATGTAATAATGTTTTGGAAGAAATCTGTTCCACTTCTATAATCCACTGATCTTCAGTAATTTTGCAACATGGAAAAAAGTGGTCACTTTCCTCAGATCCTACATACGTGGTGCCAGATGGTCATCACTGTCCTCAGAAACATTGTCTGTAAACTTTATGGTCATATAACTTTGCATTTAATTTCATTCTGAATTACATTTCCATTATTAGGAAAGTATTCTTATCAAGCCATTGGATATACCACTGTGTAGACAAAATTATCTCAGAATAGATCTAGATCATTATACCTTTAAAAGTTCTGCAACTCTGCATTTTTTGTGGGGAACTCAGGCATTAATTGTTAAAGGAAATCCATTATAAAAATCTTCAATACTTTTAAATAAGGTGTGAATAGTTCTTTTTATCTTTGCAATTATTTATTAAAGCCTTGACCAACTTTTAGTGATTCAGACACTGAAACTTCCATTCAGTATCAGCCCAGCATTTATAGAATCATGCAGCCAAAAATCTGGAAGACATTGAATAAACTGTACCCCAACCTTTAGTATTTATAAGTCTGTTTAAGCAGGCTGTTGAAGGGAACATGAGATTGTAAAATTGTTTAGACGTTCAAATAAGTGAAAATTAATTGTGAGTAAATTTTCCTATCTCCATTCACTAAACAAATTCAATCCACAAAATGTGCTTAAGGTATGATTTGAAGTGAGCATTTAGGAATATATTGTTTTAATTAGGAGATGGCGGTTTCAGACACAAATTTTGAAACCAACCCAAGATTTTCAGTGTACAAAGAATGTTTCCAAAACACACTTTTAAATATTTGAGCTTCAGCTCTGGTTTTAAGTAGTGCAGTTTGATGAGCTGTTCTAGTCTGGGGCTAGTAAACAAGTCTAGAAGTTGCTGGATTTCTCCCAAAAGATAAATTGTCATCCGCTTACTTTTAACATTGTCTGGATTTGTCAAGTCTGTCTTGCGATCTTTGACTCCAGGATAACACACAAGGCAGTCATCTCATGGGAACATGGAAAGATTCTCATTTGTACTAGTAACATTCAAGTGAGCATTTTGTGAAAAATCTTCTTCCTGGCTATAAAAGAGGTCAGCTTCCCTGAAGGTAAATTTTCACAGCAGTCTGCAAGATTTTTGATATGTCACCCTTGATGAATTTTAATAGGGATAGAGTGCCTGGTTTTGCATGTAGTAAAGATGTTTGATCTACATCCAGATCATGGGTCTGGTTTTTAGCTTCCCAACATACAACAGCTGCCCAGGTAAAAGCAAACTGGTGTGGGTGGGGGTACCAGCTTCTGTTACTACTTTGCCCATGGATTTCATTGGTCCAAAACAATCTTTTCACCCAGATGCAACATTTTTCCAGTTGCTAGGAGGATGTGTGGACACCTGAACATTAAGTTATTCTATGCTGTGCTTAGGCTGGAACATTTTGTGATTGAGAGAGAGAGATTCCCTCTTTTTTATGTTTTTAGTTGGTTTTGTTAATTTTTAAACTTTTTCCTGTGCTCTTCTCTTGCCTTTATCACCCCAACATATCCTAGCAGTTTCAACTCTAATACTTCACACTTGGCATCACTTTTACTATAAAGAAAAAGCCCTAAGTAACACTGGACTAGACAAGATGTTTGTTGGTTTTGAGAAGCTCTGCATTTTCCAAGCCTTGCAGAGATTTTTATTTCTGAAGGGTCTAAAGGGCTTCTCAGGTGCAGAAAACACTATGGATAGGTGCGTGTGAGCATAGGAGGTACCTCGTTGCATCTTTATCCACAAATATTTTTGGACAAAAATCTGCTAAGACACCAGCTTGCTGTCCTAAGTCACCATTTCTCTTCTTCGAGGTAGGAACTTCTGATCCCTTCTGCTTTTCTTGGTACCTCTAAAAATACCTGGAGGCCACATGGTTTCTCTCTCTTCTTGCTGCATTTACTGCAAGGAAGAGGGGTTCAGCTGGGCTCTCTGAACCCAGGCTGGCTTTACGCCCTGAAGATATGATGATGATGATGATGTGTGTGTCGCTCCGTCAAAAAGTAGATGGGTTTTGACAGACACACACGTGAAAAAAAAAGTCTGACCAGACAGACCCAGTGTCAGAGGTCTGGAGGTTGGTACCAGAGAGAGCTGGGGAGGGAAGGAGGGAGGGAAGGGGTTGTCCAAGCTGGGAGGAAAGCTGAGAAATGGAGCTGAGTCACAAGTTTCCAACCGATTCTCCTCCAAGTTTCACAGACTTTCTTTCCCAGCAGGGCAGTGGGCAGCAGGGCTCACCCTGTGAGCTGGGCAGAGTCTCCCTGGCTGGAAGCAAGAAGACATTCCTGGTTAGTCTTATCCCAGCTGACAAGGTCACTACTGTGCTGACTTCTTGAGACTGTAGCAAAGTCCTTTCATCCCGCAGAGGGGATGTAAGATCCTGTCTCCATTGGGCTGGGTTTTTTCTCTTGGTGTGCTTTGTGTAAATAGTCAGAAAGATTTTCCTCGGTTTTTCATTGTGGTGCTGCTACCCTGCTTGCTACAGGACACTTTTTAAGAGCTATTTAAAATCTCAGCTGACTAAAGCAAGGGTAGGAGGAGGCCTGTTTCATATTTCGACACACAAAATATTGTGTTTATCCTTCATTAGATAAAAAAAAATAAATAAATCTTTGTTTTAATGTGGGTTGAGTCTAACAGGGGAATTCTTCAGGTTTCCAAATTTACAAAGTGTTCTTCCTGAGTGGTTAACTGTTCCCATATTTGTGAAAAGGAGGGGAGAGGAAATTACCGAAGAGGTTTTGAAAATTACCCTGGACGTTAATGGTTGTTTTCTGTTTGGTTTTTCTTGTTCTAATTCTAATAAACGTTTCTCAAGTCACACAATTGTGCTGCTCTCTTCTAAATGTCTGCTGTGGAAATAAGAACAATGTTGGGAACATTTCTATGTAGTTGGTCTGGTTTGCATTACAAAGCATTTTGGTATCATAAAGCCCTGGACCAGGTCTTTACCTCCATTGTTAAACATGAAGGGACAGAAGATCTGGTTTAGCTCCATGGATTTCATTGCTGTGAACAAGTTAAAGATTTCATCCTTTGCAATAAGATTCTTCCTTATGAGATTTATCTTTGTGTGGTTATGTAAACAATCCCTGGAATCAAAATTAAAAAAACCTTAATATGGAATTCAGTCTTGGTTAACATATGGAAGAAGTCACAAGTGAGGTAAACTGCAACGGCAAACATGGCTCCTGCCTGGGATAGCTGTAAAACGTTAAATTTTAAGTTAAACCTCTGCTTAGAGAACGTGCAGGTAATTTAATCTTAGCTTAAGCCCACATGTGTAATAAAACATGCCCCTCTCCTCTGTGTCACCTCCCAAGGAGCCCAGGGGCAGGTTCCTGGCATGTGTGCTGAGTCCAGAGCTGTGACACAGCTCTCATGGCAGTGTAGCACTGGCCCTGGGTCCTGGTCATCTTGGCAGAGGTTGTTCCTACTGGCCAGGCACAGCTGCCTGCCTAAGCTGGTGATGACTGCAGTGGTACCAGTACCCTGGTGCAGCAGCACCATCGCTGGTCACATGGCCCCAGAGCCGAGGCAGCCTACAGATAACAACCTAGGAAAGCCTACTGATTTGTTTATGAATTTATACTAACCAGCCATGAAGTATCAGCTAAAAATGACAGAAGGGGCAGCCTTGCAGGCTAGTGGCAGCCATCTCCACCAACCTGTTAGAGCTGGAGCTTGATTTTGATTCCTGCTTTGGAGCTCTGTGAGCTGACGGAGGGCCACATTCTTTCAATGCGTGAAGGTAACAAAAGTTGAGGACAGAAGCAACAAGCTTCTGAATATGCCCAGCTTGGCATTTGCTCAGATCATCAGGCTCCTCAGTCCCTTCAGAAATCTCCCCCTAACTTTCTCATTACCCACACAGGAAACAAGTGCTTCACTATATAGGACCCTTTCTTTATGGGATCTAATAATTTTCCTGGCTTCTAGAAGATTTTTGTGGGGTCCTATTCTGTCTTTCTTTACAACCCAGCCCAGCAGGGTTGCGGTAACATGGAGAGTGGGCTGCACTACAGAGGTTCTGAGGTCTCCGCTGAATGGCTGGAGGGTATGTAGGCATGAGTGGAGTGGGCAGACGATTAGCCTCCAAAACAAGAAAAGGAGAAAACATGAAAAAAATATTAACTGGGATGTCTGGCAAGCCTATTCTGAGGTTTTTTGGAAGGCATAAGGTAGTGGCTGTAGGGGTTGTTATTCCATGAGCTAAACCAAGGAGGCAGGAAGCTCCCATGAATTGCTTTGTGGTACAGTTCTCAGAATGAATTTCCACCTCATCCTGTCCTTTCTAGCAAAGAAGAAAAATCTGCATCTTTTAAAGTGGTAATTTGGAAAAAAATATAACCAAAGTCTGTGTAAGCAAGTGCTGGAGAAGTGCTGCCTGGTTTTGGCTGTGTGCAACTGTTATTCTATGCGTGGGCTTCTGTGCTGTCAGCAGGAACAGTACACCCTGCTGGACAGGACAAAATCGTGGACAAAAAAATCCACCCTGGAGTCAGAAAAAGGAAAACAATTTAGGAATAAACAGCACCCATTGGTCTCAGTGCAGTGCAGTAAGTGGGTGAAAGCCATGGACCCCAGGGAAAAAGTCCTGAAGAAGGACTAGGCCAGGACAGTAACTCACACTGGGGAAAGGGAATTTTAAGCAACATCTGTAGGAGGCACTGGAGTGTCCGCAGTTCTACCTTGCCGTACTGTACTTATCACCGCTCTCTGGCGTTTGTGGTGGTGTCTTCTTCTGCGGTGCTTTCGTGCTGGATAGCCCCTCTCCTCACCCTATAGTAAAGTGGCATTGCTGCATTTTGCTCCTTTTCTATATGGAAATTGTGTTGTCAGTTCTTTCCTTCCACCTGTGAAAAGAGGGGAAGATATTCTTTTTTAGAATTAAAAGAATGGAAAAAGAAGGCCCAGCATAAAGACCATGGCATATATTTTTCCTTCTTGGACTCAAGCTTCCCTTCTCCTCCAGAGCCCAGGGCCTGTTCTCCTCCACCTCAAAGCAGCATTAGGGTACAAAAAGGTTTGCAATGGTATTTAGCTTCCCCTAATCCACCAAATGTGGAAACTTGTAGAATTAAGAAGGCTGAAAGAAAGAAAACAAGGGATGACTGATGCTTGTGGGTACACCTGTGAGCAAGACCTCCGGCCACTGCCTTACCTGGCAGCACTCAGGACAACTTTGCTTTGATAGTGCACTCCTGGGATTAACAGATGCAGTTTAAGTGCTCTGTGCAAGCTGAAACCACCACATTGTATGGTGCATGACAAGGTTTAGCACTCAAGGGCTGCTTAACTCGCTTCTGAGATATTTTAAAATTGGTACATTGATTTTTTGCATTTTGGTGCAGGGTCTGTTTCTAAAAACCACACAAATGTGGAACCCATTGAATAGATAAACTGGAATCTGTTTGCAGTTGAGGGAAGAAGTTAATTCAAAGGACTTAGTTTTCTTCCTTTCATGACCAAGCTCTTTCAGATAAGGCAGTATCCTCTTAAAAGCTCTTTAAGTAAATAACCAAATAAGACATTTTAAATTAAGGACTTAATAAAAAGTCTCGGGAGAGCCTCATTCTCTTTCCATTCAATTAATCCTGGAGAGTTCAACGCAAAAGTCACCTTTTTTGATGTGAATTGCCTGGAGAAGGCAGCACACATGTGCAAGCTCAAGCTCAGTTGCTTCTCTCACGTACACATGTGCAAACCTGCAGCTGCACAGAGGGTCTGCGGACAACAGCGGACTGTTCTGGCAGTATATTAGCACAGGTTTTGGTCACCGAACTTTTAATCTTTGATTCCTGCGTGACATCATCCACAGTTTTGGGAACTAGTTTAATGGTTTAGTTCTTGTATAAGGGGCTTCAGCAAAGAGCTCACAATGGCAACATTAATTCAGAAGATTTACTGCCTTTTTCTGCAGAACAAATGGACTCAATGGATTTTTATTTTAGCTCAAGCTCTTTTTAAAGTCTGATCAAATAGTTCGGGAATGTCAAGTTCCACATATGAAATGTTGGTTGTGACCAATTAGAACATAATGCTGTTTCTGTTCTTATTTTGGGTGAACTCCCTATTAAGCCAAGGATAGGCTTGTAGGTCTCTGAGTGTCTTGGTATTGGTGCATATTAATTTGTAGTTTTTTCACATCGCCACAACCATGGAAAGATAGACTAAGTCTAGTCTATAAAATTATTTCACCAGCATTGCTATGTGAAGAAGAATTCTACTGGAGATGCATCTCCAAAGTCCTTACATTAATTTGGCTTTATTTTCTTCTCCAAACCAGGGTAAGTTCTACCTCTAAGAGCATTATTTATAGCTGTGTCTACACCAGGGCTAGTCACTGCGCAGCAACTCTCCATAACGGTCCATATAGCTGGGTATCTTATGTTCTGAAATGAGCACTAAAAAAAGTCATTGGAAGGGATAAAATAAATAAGGCATAGAGTACCTGAAGGCACCTTCAAGAACCTCTCCAGGTGTGGAAATCTTGAGCTATAAGTAGAATACAAGCTATTATATTTAAGATACACAGAATACCAACACTGTGGCTCTGATCAGTTTATTTTTTTGATCAACACGTACTTTGGACCTTTTGCAGAGGTTGAAAATGTATTTCCTTGCCTTGGTTTTAAGCCTGCTGCTTGATAACCTTGATTGCTGCCTATTTCCTCTGTGCTAAGGAAAAGGGAATAATCATCCCTTGTTTGTTTTCCCTGTGTATTTCATGATTTAATACAATTTTATTGCATCTTCTGTGCTGTCTTGGTGTCTCTTGTAGTTTTACTATCTTCTTCAGGGAAAAAAAAACTCTGAATATATCCACAGATGGGTGTAATGAGAACATTTTCTTCTTTAAATAAATACAGTCTCTCCAGGGTACTGCACTGACATTTTCCCAGTGATCTAAACATCTCTTTTCTGAGTAGTAATGACCTCTTTAGAGCCTAATACTGGCACAGTTAGGGTAATTTTTTCCTGGTACACTGCTTTTAATGTACTGATACCAACTGTAACATGACAAAGTTACATTAGCAAAAAAACCTTGTGCCTATACTAGTTCTGAAAAAGAATAACGTATGATTCCACGATAAAGTATGGCTTTCTTTTCTTACTTTTAATGGCAATACACCACAAGTCTGTTTATCCATTTTGACTCAGATGTTACAAACTGCAACTTTCCTCCTTGGACAAGCATACAATATGCTGTGCATGAAATGCTTGAATACGCTATGCCTTCTTTTATTTGGCTGTATTAGTATTGGAACTACGTGAACATTTATAGAGTACCATGCCTATTCCTTCTTTTCTCTGATTCTTTTTTCCCCTGTCAATTTTTGGGAATTTTCTGACAACAGTTTAATAAATGCATTTGAGAAATTCATGATCTTCATTAAGTAATTTTTAGTCTGCAGATTGTTGCAATTTTGTGAGCAAAGATAGGATTTAGAACATGTGTTGCGTTAATTATGCAATCTACCCAATCAAGCTACCAATTGGCACATAATTTGAGACTGTCTCAAGCACAATAGGTTACTAATTATATAATTTATGGTGCTAGTTGAATTGTTTAATGCAGCTGTTAACCACAGAGGAGGCACAGAGTTTAAATGCTCTCCTGACAAAGGAGCATGCCTCTGAGAGAAATGCTGTCTTTAGATCAGGAATTTTTGAATGCTTTTAAAAAGCAATCTCATGGTGCATGGTTGTGTTGCTGAGCAATGATTCCCTTCAAAGGTAAGTGCAAAGATTTTTGGGGGAAAACAGTATTAGTTCACAGTTATCAAGAAAAATGAATTAATTTCTCTCTAGCCTTCCTCTTCATTGCTTGGGTTGTGGCTGTTTCTTCTCAACAATTGGAGCCCTAAATATAAAGCAATTAGGATGAATACATAAAGGGAATGCTTATATGTAGTTCTGCACAGACAAAAGGGGTCACCAGTCTGAGGACCTGGCTGAAATAGTCAGCTTGGTCACTGAAGCTGTGGGTTGCACAGTTTGTTGCCAGCAGACTAATCTGTGTGTGCCGTTTACCCTGTATCCACAAGAATTTACCAGGCTTTGTTACCAAAGTTATTGAAATGACATTGCAACTAGCCAATTAATTCTACTTAAATACTTGCTAATGGCTAGAGAATGGGCATAGTGCAAAATGAAGCTAAACCTTCAAATGTTGTTTTGCCAATAATTAGACTCTGGGTTTGTAAGCAATGACCTGCTTTTACAGTTTGCCTGAAAACCCTGACATTTTTCCTCTGACAAAGGTGCTATTGAATGTGAGGCTGTCATGGCAGAGCTGCTGTTGCGTTCGTTGACAGCATGCCTGAGGGTAAGAGACTTGCATATGTACAAGGTGTAGAAAGTGCTTAATTTACTTGTTAAATCAGTTCCCTGAGCTGTTTTGCAGTAGCAAAAGTCTTTGCCAGTTGCAACTGTAGATCCTACTAAAGCTTCATCAGGATGGTTTGGTTTTGGCCCTGGTTTTGCAGGGTGGATGTTGATCCTTTGTATGCTTTGCAAAGTCTGAATAGAGACTCCCGGGAATGAACAGGGAGGAGCTGCTCTCTCCTGGACTTCTCGGGGTGAGTGTAGCTGAGCTGAGCCCCACAGGGGATAGCACTGTGCTCCTCCTCTCTTGGGTGTGCAAACAACCCAGCGCAGCTTTGCCTGAGTATGTCTGATACCACCCTGGAAGAATTAAGTAAACCTTTGAAGAGAGGTGTGTGCCTAGGCTTTCTGGTAAAATATGGTGTAGTAGGAGCTGGCAGTATGCATCACACATCTTTTTAAAAGAGGTATGACCTGCTTTCCTGGCTGCCTAGTTTGTGTCTACAACCAGTAAAGACGAGCTTTGCGTAAAAAGTGAAACCATCCCAAAACGGGATCCTCAAAGGTGAGGCAGAGAGCTGACAAGTTAGTCCATGCCTGTATGCGTGTGAAGACAAACACCCACAAATATCAGCCAAAAACAGAAAAAAGAGGCTTAGATGCAGTGGTGGTTGAAGACTTATTAGTTGGCTTGGAGATCCCGTGTGCTACCAACTTCCTGTGTTTGCGGGCAAATCGTGTACTTTCCATGTATCAACTTTCTTATTTGTAGAGAAAGACTTTGCTGCTTTTTCTGGTTTTTTTCTCTTACCATGTGTTTGCACATTGCTTGCGCATTGTGCTTACTTAGGGCCAAGATGTTTTATGTCAATACCCACATAATACAGGTTTAACTATATGTACAATTGAATTGCCTAGAATGTGAAGAGCTTTCAGGAAAATGTGATGCCATCCTAGCAGCAAAATTTAAGAACTGTAAATTCCCAAACTGTACATCTTTTCTTCTTTTTTGCTTTACATTTATGTCAACACTTGATTAGTAAAGTTACAGTAATGTAACCCACAAGATGGATAATACTGTTTTTATCCTTGATACTTACAAGCAGAAATAATTTGGGCAGGTCAGTCAGTAATCTGTTTGTCTTTCAACATCTGAAGCCAAACCCTCTCAAATTAATTCCTGACAAATTTGCTCAGGAATTGCTGCCAGGCTTGGAACTATTGGAGTGGGACCATCATTTCTAAGACTTCTGCATTCTGGGGACCTTATTCCGCTATGGCCAAGCAAAGCTGAAAGCGGGATGCCCTTTTTTCATCTCTAGAACCAGCTGATGTGGAAGGAAACAAAAACTTATGAACTTTTTGACTCTGAGTGTGTTAGCTGGTTCCCAAGTCACTGTTTCAAATCTGCTCAGGAATTCATTTGGCTTAGCTCATTGTAAAGATAGGAGTTGTCTTTTAAGCTTGAATATAGCCATGGATCCCAGCTACCTTGAATAGTGTTCGCAAGGCTGGAGCCACTGTTCTTCTGTAACTTCATTCTTGTCCTATGCTTCAGCAAAGTAACACATCACCTTTGTCACCTCATCTGCTTAGTACCAGTTAAATAATCATGATGTTTATGGAAAGGATTATTAAAAAATAATTTTTTTTACTTCTAAAAGATATTATCGGAAGAAAAAATAATACAGGGGGTAGTGTCACCTAAAAAGCTACGTACTGTCCCTATGCTTGATCATTTACTAACAACTGTAACATTCCTAGTGACGATGGCACAGATCCAGTTGCGGGAGTTGGGAAAGGATTTCCAAAGAAATGTTTGGTTTTGTTAAAAACCAAAAGGTTAGATTCTTGTTTAAGCCATTCTTCTAGGAAAATTTAACTATAACTCAAACTACTAGGTGTTTTCCTTTGTCTTCCAGTTTGTTAACATTATCTTCTCAGAGAAAGTCTTACAGCTGTCAATGTTTCTGAAAATGTCATTCTGAAAAACAAGCATTATTAAATAAAACAAAAGCATCTAAAATATTAGATACTTTTTTCTTCATTAAAACTGGTATTTATTTTAATTGAAATATGATTAGCAGTAATTAGGATATAATTAAACTTCATTAATTCAAGTAATTAAGTTTTTGATTAATATTTTGCCCAGATTGCTTGACGGCTGAAAGGCAAACACCTTGTTGCAAGGAGATAATAACTCAGCCATCCAAGTGTGTTGAAATAGTTTTGCAAGTACTTGTACAGACGCTAGGTCAGACCTAGCAGCAGTGTATTTTTCTGGCATAGAGCTCTTGGGTACTTTGCTTTCATAAATTGCCTCATTATTCAGCTCTTTTCTTTGGCATCTCTGCTCATGGTATAAGTATGTTCTGCAACATCAGAGTAGTTTGGTGGTCCTCCTGCTTTCCTTCTGAATAAAGGTGTTTTTCTATAAGGGAGGTGATGGGGTGGCTATGGATGAAAGGGAAGAGGAGAAAAAAGGGACACAGGTTATGTGTGCAGTGATGATAAATGAGAGGCAAAGTGTTGTTTAGAAGAGGGGAGAGCGTGCATTGAGGAAGAGAAGGAATAGATGGGTCTCGAAGGGAGAAGGAAGAGGCAGGGAGGGACAGCCATGTCCCATGCGGAGCCCCAGGTGTCCAAGGTAGCCATCTTGCATAGTACAGCAGCCAATTTGCCCCTCTGCAGCTGTGGGGTCATTTCAGGAACAGTCCTGGCAGGCTCTGGAGGAACTTAAAGCCAGCTGTGCTCTGCCTGGGAGGTGGACAACAAAATGTGATGTAAGGACCCCAAGGATGAGAGCGATAACCAACAAACATGGGAGGTTCCTCAGGGCTCCTGTTGTTGACAGGCCCTCCTAAGGCACGAGGGAATATGTTGTTATTCAAGGAAGACAATATTTTTAGCAGCTGGCTTCCAAAGAACCTATAATTTTTTATTTTTCTGTACAGTAACTGCAGGTTTCCTGGTATGCCACAAATACATCAAACACACTTGATATGTTTCTTAAGGTTTGATTTGACCTCTTCTTTTTTTTTTTACACTAATGTGATCTCTTGCTTAATTGCAAATATTCTTGTTTCTTGTAACAATTAGCAGATTTTAGTGTAGCTTGTGTGTAATTTTGTACAAGTGCCTGAGAGCCAGACTGCTAAATCTGCTCCATTTTATCTAACAGAGCTTTCTTGCTTTGGAGAAAGGAACTGCTTTTGTTTTCAATGTGGTTGAGAAAAATGGGGGAAGATACATGTCAGCACATATATATCCCACATACACTTCAATTGATGTAAAATGTGTGTTTGTGTATGTGTGATAGTATGACATGTACATTGATGCATATTTAGAGTGTGGGTTTTATTTCTGCTCTTGTTCGTATGCTTTTGGTATGGGTCGTGTGTGTTTATAGCAGAGACAGTCAAAGCAGTGGCCCAGTCTGTACTTTGTGGTTTTTTTGTCAAACTGGTGTTGTCTATGCAGATCTTGTAAACGTTCAAGGATAGCTCTGAAATTCGGGGAGATGCATTATGTTAGATTGCTGTTAGTGCTGTAATTTTCAGCTGCTAAATAAATCTCAGCAGCTTGTTCCTGTACATTAAGAAACACTTTTTTCTTTTGTGGTGACTGAGCACTGGCACAGGTTGCCTAGAGAGGGTGAGGAGTCTCCATACTTGGAGATATTCAAAAGCTGCCTGGACATGGTCCTGGGTAATCAGTTCTAGGTGGTCCTGCTTGAGCAGGGAGATTGAACCACTTGACCTCCAGAGGTGCCTTCCAACCTCAGCCAGTCTGTGGATCTGTGATTCCAAATCAGAGCTGTTTTGTGTCTGTTCATCTTTAGCAAGACTTAAGGAACTTCCCCTGCTTTTTAAGCACATCTGCTGTTCTCACAAAACCAGTAACTAAGGGAATGAAAATAGTTTTCTAGGAAGAGATGAACCCTTAAGATACTTCAGTGTGTTAATATATCTTCTGTGCTGTTGCTGCCTGGATTCAATTTTCTCAGGACTAATGGCAGGCCTTCCAACATGAGGATTATTCATGTGGAAGTTGCTGTTGCTTTCCATCTAGCAGAGCTAAGGCGGGCAATTCCTAGGGCCTGGTGTAAACTTCTTTCTACTAACTTCTTCATTATCTTAGCAAGGCATGCCCTGTATTTGATCTAGCTCAGCCATCCACTTGGATGACTCACAAAATTGAATTTGCTGAATTGGGAAGGAATGCTAAGCACCCAGACGACATTGGCACTGCACAGCATGGGAGAAAGAGCTCCAATACGACAGGAAACCAATCCATCTGGTGCTTTTCATCTTGGTCTGCAAATAATCTGCATGGTCTCATTGCCCGTGCCTGTTCCTATGAACCTGTGATCCTCAAATCCTTATCCCAACTGTGTCAGTGCAATTTTACCCCTTTGAGTTCTGTATATAAATTCAGAAGTTGCAAAGCAACTGAGAATGGCACAGTGCAGAGGAATTTTCTAGATGTTTTAAGAGTCCTAGCTCCCTCCTCATCCCAGCACCAGGAGGAAGACAGGGATCTCTGCAGTAGGGGCCAGGAAGATTCAGAGACCACCCTATGCATTGGAAGCCAAGTCTCTTGTGGGAGCACTGGCAGCAATCAGTGACTCTCCTGGGTCTGTCACCCTTGTTTCCTACTCACCCCTCTGCTCTGCTGCCTTCCTTCCAGCTTGGGAACACTGTAGCCCTGGGGGTTGTGCAGCCTGGTACATGTGTGAGTTAAGGCAGATCCCACTTTCCACACAAGTGTTTTGCATGTTGAGGTGTAAATCAGGATGAGCAGAGTAGCCCTATGGCAGATTGAGCCAAATCTCTACTTTTCCCAAATGTCAGAAAAGAGGAGGTTCCATATTGTCTGCCATTCTTCATGTGGAGCAAGTTGATTTTAATGATTCAAACCAACGTAGAGCTATACCTTTCTTCCTAGCTTTACAAACCTGGGGTGCCTGCTGCCTCCTGTGCCTGGCTTTGCAGCCCACAGCTGGTTCACAAGACATAGGAAGGTGATAGCAGACATAATGTCAACCAAACATCCTACCCTCTGGTTGTGGCAAAGGGAACAGAACCTGCCTCTCTGTCAGTGCCCAGGTGAAAGTATGAAACTAGTAACCAAAAGAACAGTTTTGCAAAGCAGTACCATTTTGCTTATTTAATATGACGGGTGCCATTTCATTCCTGCTCTCCCAGCCTCCAAAAAATATGGAATACAAGAAAGGCAGTCGCTTCTCTTCCCCCAACAGTGTTAGGTTGCACTTGGGTTGTAAAATGTCTGAGAAATACCGCTTATAAGCGTTCAGCCTGCTAGCAGGGATTGATCCTGTGGGAAATAGCTGATGTGAAGCATAAACAAGTTTTGAAAACATACTGGCTAAGAGCTGGCTGTGATCAGCTGATGTATGTAAGTGAGCATTCCTGTTTGCTGTTTTTTTTAAAATTAGTGTTTAATTAAAACAGGCTTGCTACCCCTCTTGTCTTTGTGGCTGCAGCAAAGCCCAAGGGAGGTGGCTGGCTGTTATCGGGGAGCCATTCCCTGCTGCCACCAGAGGTTCCGCTTTCAGTGGTCCTTGCAGAAACCTGGTTGCCTTTGGGTGGTGTCTAGTTAGCCTGTGTTTTAAATGAGAGCACAAATCTTCTGGCAGGTGTGTGGTTGGAGTTACAGGGCTGGAGGACCACAGGGAGAGCTGTGGCTGGAAAGGGTTCCTTCCCCCAGATCAGCAGCTGAAAAAATGCAAGGGTATTAATCCAAGTCAGAGAGTACCGTGAGGGATTCTGGTTTCCAGGGTTGGGTGTTTTTTCCAAAAAACCCCCAAATACATCTGTTTGGAGCACTTTAAAGAGAAAGGGAGGAAGAGGTTTGTGAGTGCATCCTCGTTACGGATTGATGGAGAAGTTAAGGAAATTGTCCAGGGCTCCTGTCACTACTTTGCCCAAGGAGGAGGCAGTCAAGAAGCCCTCAGCCTCTCCTCTTGAAGTTGTTCCACTTTGGATAAACAATTAATGTTTACTAGAAGAGGGACTGGTGCTCAGGAAGTCTCATCTCTCAAAAGCAGACCAAGCTACTGATTCATGCACAGATGTGTGCACCCTCTCAATGAATAGTTAATGTTTTATTAAGAGTGGAGCAGATCCAAGGGGATGATTCAAATCTCCTCCCTGGATCCAATGCTTGGCTTTCAACTAATATGTTTTTTGTTCCATCAAAAATGTCATTGCTTTTACACAGCTCTTTCTTCTTCTCCCCATCTAAATGCCATTCTTTGTTTCAGTTGATTTTTTTTGTTTTGTTACTTGCCTGGACCCTGCCCTCTCCTTTGCTCCTTGACCCTGGGAGCAGGAGATCTGTGGCTCCATTATATTTGAGATTAGCTGAATTTGTGGAAGGGCTGAAGGTAAGTGTTCTTTTGAACCAAGACGGGGAGGACTATTATGTTCCCATCTCCACCCTACTGTCTTGAACACTGAAAGCAAATTGACTCTTGTCTTCTCCATGTACCTTTGGTGAGTCTGTGGATGCTTTATGTTTCCTAGCTGACTGCTTTGAAAATTAGCCAAAGTTGAACCCACAACAGGCCAATTTTCACCACTGCCCATTGCCATCTTCTGCCCCTCTCCAGATGGTTTCAAAGCTGGGGTTAGCAGCTCCCCAGAGGGAAAAACAAATTACAAGTGGGAACCAGCATGCATGAGCTGCAGGGTCACCCCATGTTGCTTTGCAAAGGGAGAAACCCTGAGGGAAACCTAGAGTTGAGGACTCTACAAATAACCTTGATCCTGTGGAATATAACCCCAGCCTAAACCTGAACCTTACCTGAACCCCACATGCAAGCTGTTAGGGATTTCTTCCAACTGCTTTTCACAGCTGCCAGCTGTAAGAGACTGCAAGGTTTCAACCCAGGGGTTTGTGCTGAGGTTGTGGATACATTTCTCTCCCCACATAGTGACATTAATATGCATGCTGTTGCATAACATATCCTGATCTCTGGGGATGGAGGTGGATGGAGAAAGTAGAAGTAGGGCTGAAACAGCTGAAGAAGATGAAGCGGCTGGGTCCATACTGGCTGTTGACCTGACTGGTTGGATCAGTCACAACCTGGAGAAGAATTAATGGCTGATAGTAAGATCAGTGTCAAAGAGGCATTTACAGGGATCGAAATTCAGATGTAGCCATGAAGGTAATTTGTTAAGCTGCTTCTTTCCTTCATTCCCTCTTTCTTTTGGCCAACATGTCCCTTGTAGCCAGCCTCTCTGTCCCTGGAAACACTGCTTGTCTGCTTTACCTCCACGTGGTAATAGGAGAGCTGCATAAAACAATTGTAAAAACACCCACAGTAACTGGCTCCTTGTCTAACCAAGCCCCATCTGTTGCAAACCACAGTGATCACATTGATATCCCAGAGCCATTGAACCGTTCCATATGGGAAGCTTTGCCACGTACATAACCTTGCCCACAACAAAGCCTAGCAAAGGAGCTGTGATGTTAGGAAAAAAACAATACAAATCAAGACAATGGTTAACATACTGGAAGAACATGTAAGCAGTCTGCCAGTTGTAAATTGTAAATTCCAATTGCCCACCATGCAGCCGGGGAAGAGGAATGTGAGTAACGCCAGCACCAATGCTCATCTCAGACCATTTGCACCAACTGCTTTGATTTCTCTTAGTAAAAGGCAGAATTTCAAGGGAGTTCCGTGTTATCTACTGTTCATTGTGTGGAGCATATAGATTGGTTTTTGTGATGCTCAGTAACATAGCGTTACATATTTCTTACCTAGCTTTACAAACCTGGGGTGACTGTTGCCTCCTGTGCATGGCTTTGCAAATTGACCTCAAGTCTAGACTTCTGGCTTGTTTAGAGTACAATCATCATGTCCTTAAAATGCTTCCTCTGTTTTGTTGTTGCATCTATCCCTCCCCACACACACACAGCGTGAGCTCTACTTCTTGGTTCTCTGAATAAACTCTCCCTTACAGGAAAATCTGTAATGTGCCCTACTACAGTTTCCACTATTGCATATGGCTTTCTCTTATCCCAAGTAGCATTTGAACTGTCTTGAGCGATGCAAAATAAATTCAGGTTACACTATCCAAGCCATTTTAGGCTAAGTTTTGCCATGGTATGGAGAAAAAAAATGAATGATGTAATTACTTTGAGATGTAGTGCTTGGTTAAAGGGCAGGATCTCACAGGAAACCCGGTAAGAAGGAAAAGTCATTCCACTTGTGAACACCGTAGTCAATGTTCCCTCCAAAACTCACCAGCTGCTATTTGTCTTCTTTTTTGCCAATGCTTTTATTAGTTACCTTTGTAAAGGTGCCAAAGACATCAAAGAACCCGGGAGTTTTTATTACAAGTGTGGTTTAAGTCTCTCCTAGGTGTGATGGTTGTGCAGAGACTATTCTGTAAGAAGAGCTGAGTGATGCCACCTCAAAGCCCACTTTGGGATGGAGAAATAACAACCTAGTTGCCTCTAGCTGATGAAAGCGTTATCTGAACTACATCACCCTTGTTAGAGAGGTGATAGTCACCCTGAGGAAGCATGGAGAAAGCAACCAGACTGAAACAAGCTCTGATGATTTTCTGGTGTAAACCTGTGCTGTGCTGCCTGGTTGGCCTTCCTTCAATCTGTGCAAAACACAAGCCCACCTGTAGTTTTTGCACATTTGGCCCTTACTGCCATTTGGCTGATATGGAAGTGAGTTGGGAGTGGTGATGTCCCACCTGTCCCACCTCTAGCCTCACAGCATTCCTCTGCGTGCAACACGTCTGGGGGCTTAGATATTGGGTTGAAACCCAAGTCCCTTTTGAGTGGTGGGGTTGGGCCATTGAGCCTGCAGTTTCCAGCCCAATTTAACTCACAAAACATCTCTGCCTCCTCCAGAACCCTGCTGCCTTTTTTCATGCCTTCATGGCAGTTTTGTCCTCGCTTTTCTTAATAATATTTTCTCCTTGTGGAGCTTACCAGATCCAGGCAAACTGAAACAATTATGTCACCAGCAGGGTATAAAATTCCCATTTTTCATTAGAACATTTTAAAAAATGTTAGAACATTTTAAAAAAAAAACAACGCACACAACAACCACACAGTAGGGGGGAAACATTCTGGGAAATTGGCTTTTTTCATGCACAGGAAAAACACAAGTCTTCCCTTTCAGTAATTGAAATGCAATTAGAAAGTTACAGCTGTGACTCATTCAGGCTCTCCTCTGATGATCTGTGAGCTGGGGGGCTGGAAAGGAGGCCACTTTGCACCAGCATAGGACTATAGTGGATGAATAATTTGCAGCTGCTTTCAGGGTGCTTTCTAGGCTTTTCTTAGCTTATAGACTTTTCAAGTGGCAGATATTTTAGGATTTTTCAGCAGAAAGTTGAATGAAATATCCTTCATGTTCTTTCCGCTCTTAAGTTTGGGGGTTTTTTCTCTGCTTTTTCAGATCTGGGCATTTTTTTTTCCTGCTGTAACTGTCACATTTTAACTCTTTTTTTAAATCTTTGTTAATGATTGCACTTTTATGAGCCTGTGGGATACGTTCCATGAGTATTTTCCTTTTCCTTCTGCACATGTGGTAAGTTGGTTTCAAAAGATTATCTTCAGCACACCAAGGTGCTCTGAAGAGAATTTTTTCCCATGTTCCATGACAGCAGTGAACAGGCAAATGAAAACACTGTTTGAAGCAAATCAGACACCTCTTAGAGGAAAAGATTCTCACTTAACAGACTATCTTCTCTCTGAAGAGTGGAAACAACACGGACATTCCATCAACTGCGTTTTATCAGACAGACAAAGGAAATTCTGGTCACTGCTGTGGTTCCTGTTCTGCCTGAATGTACTTCTGCAGAGAGCAGGGGTAATTCAGAGATCTGTCCATGCTCCACACTGACTATGGTACAAGTGACTCTCATAAAGTCAAAGGACAGGGACAGATACCACTGCCTGAGCGCTTGTGCTCCAACTCTGCAATGCTGCAGAGCAGATGGGAGAGCACCGTGACAAATCCTCTCTTTCCTCTCTCAATGAGGTTAATGAAAAACAACTTTACACTCTTTTCCAAAAGCTTTTTCCTCTTGAAGTTTGTTTTATACAGTTTTTTTTTTTTTTCTCTCCAATACCTAAAAGATTTCTAGAACAATTTGAGGCACCGGGGACTTGACAGCCAGCGATGTCAGCAGTTCTTCCCCATGTACCTACTTCTGCATGAAAGCAATCTAATAAGCTGAGATATTTCCCCATCTCAAGAGGCAGTGAAAAGTGGAGAGCAGAGCCTCTGGCCATGGTTCAACCAAGAGAAGGCCGAAGTCCTACTGGTTGGACGAAAGGAAGGACAACAGGGTTGCTGCTGACCCTATTCTTCCATGGGAAGGTATTTTCTCTTCTGCTGAAGTAACATTGGCCAGCACTTCTGTTTCAGCAGCTTCAGGACCAGTTCCAGAGTGTGGGACCTCTTCCTTCAACTGTGGCCACACTGACTGCCATGTAAGCTGGAAAAGACCTCAGGAGAATATTTAACACATCAAAATAGAACAGGTATTCCCTTAGAGAAGGACAAAAAAATAACCCAGAAATATGGTTATAACAGTCGCTATCTAGATAAAAAGTGTTCGGAGAGCTCTCATTCTGACTGCTAGATCAACCAGAAAGCAGCCTGCTACTGTCTCGAGCTAGCGCCTGGGTTAGAAACCTGAGGGCTTTTTAGAGGCACTTGCAGGGACTATTTTAAATAGGATTTTTGGCAGTGCTAACAATAAAATGCCAGAAATATTTAATCTCCATTTAAATTACCTCTTACTGTCATTGTACTACCACTCTGTGAAGAGGTAATTGAAAGATAGTGGTCAAAAGCAAGATGAAATAGGTAAAAATAACACTACACAGTGTAGAGCAGATAGAGTATCAAGTGTGCTCTTTAAAAATGAGAAAAAAACCACAAACCCTTCAATTAAAAAAAAAAAAAGGCAAGACTTCTTTGTTGTGTTTTTAATACGTGAGAAACAATAGTTTCTAAAATGATGTTTCAATTAGCTGTGACTTATTTTCTGCTGTTACGCACTTTCCCTTTCCGTGATTGTTGTGCTGTATCCTACAATTGCATTCTAATGATATTTCAGCCTTGGCTTTGAGTCTGTGGCTCTGCTGCAGCTTCCCACCCGTGGTGAGAACGACACTGTGAGGCCAGGCAGCAGGTTCTGGTTGGTCTCCGAGATCCTTTCTGAATGAGTGATTTTGGCCTTGAGAAGGTTCTTTGTGACACGAAGCTAAGCAGAGCAGTTCTCATTCATAAGACCTCTCTTGCCTGTTCAGGAAGAGCTTTATAGCCAGTTTTCCCCTTGTTTCCTATCAACATTTTTTCACAGGGAAGCTAAACTGGGGTGCTGCCCACCACCTTCTCCTCTGAACTCTCCTAAACGAGCAGGAACAGGCATTGCAGTTCCAGCTGGCCAGTAAATGGAGTGTGAAAAAAAAAAAAAAAAAAGCTTTACCTTTCTATTTTAAAGCAGAACAGAGCTTTCAACTGTTGTACATTGAGAGATTATGGGCATTGAAATAGTAAAATAACACATATCCTGTGTAACAGATGGTGGGAGATGAGTATTTCAGTCTTTCACAATTTTTACTCCATTTTCCTCAAGTGTTTTATATAGCTCCATTGAGACACCTTAATTGCTATAGGATAACTTCTCTCAGCAAAGATTTCCAAGAGTATTGCCAGTTTGCAATATAGGGAAAGATAGTACTTAAGCAAAAGTAACATCCTTAATGCAAAGCTCCTCTTTCCATTGAAGAGTCTGATTATATTCCAGTAAAGGAATAAAGTTAGGGTAGGGTGGGACAATCTGAAATTATACAGTTTTGGGCATAAGCAATGCTGCAGCATCCTGTCAGGTATACATTAGTATCAACTGAAATTACTTATTGGTTCAGATTGAACTGGAGTTCCTCCAGGCAGTAAGTGAAAAGGGCAGAATACAGTAAGGGGACCAGCTGTACCCAAAGTACCTGGTTCTGAATGTGTAGTTTAGGAAATCCAGACTGATACTTCCAATCCTTGTTGACAAACCATTGGTAGGCTTGTGATAATACCACTGGTGCAAGGAAACTCGTTGCTGCATATGTCCAGTAAGATAAAGGACAGGTATGAAAAAAATAAGTCGTGTAGTAGTGATGAGAATATAGAGGGTGTGTTTGAGTACTGTTTTCTCCTTTTTTTTTTTTTTTCTTTGTGAAAAAAAAATAATAATCTTGAAATGATGGAATAGCCAGCCTTATTTTTCTGCACAGATACAGTTAAGATACTCAAAAATACATAGAGGCAACTCCTCCTTCATAAGAGTATGAAAGATGGTCAGATTTCTGCTGTTGTCTTTCTAACAATGATGCCCAACCACATAGTTGCTACTCCCAGGTGTGGCTAAATGAGCACAGCAGGATGCAAGCTTGGTTTTTGGTTTTTTTGGGTTGTTTTTTTTTTTGGGAGACCTCATGAGCTCCTGGAATAGAAAAAAGGGACTTCTCTGGGATGGGTCATGCAGAGGTTTTCTGTGACTACTGAGAAGAAAGCACTGCAAACATTTGAAATGCAGATCTCTCACTTCACAGTTATACAGAAGACATAGTTTTGCTCAAGATCCAGGTCAAAACCTGTTGGGGTCACTACAAACTGTTGGGCAGACCCTGTATGAAAGTGGGACCAATCAGAGTTTCTCTCTCAGAAACAAAAAAAAAAAAAAACCAAACAAATACCCCTTCAAAATCCAACACTTTCATCTTCTTGCCCTTATGTACCTGTCGGTTCTAATGCCATTAGGATCTCAGTCTCACCTCCCCTGTGACTGCTCAGTCATGGTGTGTAGAAAGGACTTAGAGGAGAGAGGGAGATAACAGATATATCTGTGGAAAAAGAAGCTGTAATCTGGAGACTGCTGCTATCAGTGAAGACCTGCAATTTGAATTCTGCTGTCCTTTTAGAGATTCTTTGGCCGTAAAGCAGAGCTTCAAGTCTCACTTTCCATCTGGAGCAAGGATACTGCTGCAGCAGCATCTGTGGAGGATGCAGATTTTGAGGGGAGACAGAAGTCTACAGCACAAGATGATCAAAACACCATATTGAACCTGCAAAATATAAGATTTCATTAAATATATAGCTAATTAAATAGCAACATCACAGAAGTGCATCATTTCATCTTGAAGTGTATTACTGGTCACTCTATGTGCTTTTTATATTCCTGATTTCCATAAAATTTGTTGTTATCACAAATCAGCATTATTCATCACAGGGATGGTTCCCTAGTCCTTCTAGGGAATAATCAAGTTTTCTGTAGGTTTGTTGTTGGTTTTGTGTCGTTGTTGTTTTTTTTTTTTTTTAATATTGGGGACACAAGTGTTTTATTTGCTAGTGGTTTCTTCACTGTTCTCCTCGATATAAGTGTTTCTTTTGTATTACTTACAGTTCTGGTTCTACAGGAGATTATGTTCTCCCTCCCCCTCCTTCCCAGGTGTGTACTTGCTTGAGCTGCCGGTGTGGGAGAGCACAGCTTTTCTATCTGCTGTGCTTAAGCTCATGCAGATACAACCTCTGCTGTAAAACCAGTCCCACAGCATTTAGCCTGAGTGTGCCATTTCCTCCTTTCAGGCCATGATACGAATGTGGTCTTTTATATGCTACAACTGGAAACCTTTGGGAGTTTCAACGGGAGAAACTTTTATGAAGTTACGGGTCCCTTGCAGGTGGCATGGCTCTGTCACGGGGAACTTTTTCCAATTCCCCGGCTTCTTCTTATCTACGTGTGAAAGCCAGGCAAGGTTACTCCCTGGCATAATCTTGTACATTAAGAAAGATGCCTGATTAATGCATGTGCACACGCGGCTCTCCACAGAGATGTGCCTGGTTACCATTAATGCTGCTGTCAGGAACGAGCTTTCCAGAAGACAAGAGGCTCAGCCGTGCTCAGAAAGCACAGCAAAGGCTATGCCGGGGGACATCCTTGTGGTGTTCAACCCTAAGACTGGCATGCAAAAGGAGTCTGCCTTGCTTTTGTTCCTGATGTTTTCTTATGGAAGCTGAGCAAAGTATCAGTTGTGAGTGTGAACGTTTTCATGGAATCATAGAATTGTCTAGTTTGGAAGGGACCTTTCAGAGTATTAAGTTCAACCACCAACCTAAAAGCATCACTAAACCATGCCACTGAGCGCTACCTCTACCAGCCTTTTAAATACCTGCAGGTATTTAAAATATTCCAGTATTTGCTTGCTAGCACACTTGTTTTGGCAACTGGGAAGAAACTGATGTACAGAGCTAGGAGAGCTTGCTCCCACCATGAGTAGCACCCAGGGAGTGTATAAGCAGCTGTATGATCATGGACTACACAAGAAGAATGCTGGAACAGAAGCCATAGCCTCTGCGGGGTAACTTTTGCTGCCTAAATTTAGGCCTCTGGCGCTAGCTGAGATGTCCCAGAATATCTGAGGCATCTGCACAGAGCTGGCAACAATGGCCCAGGAACTACAGGAGGTCCGTGTCATGCTGGAGGCCAGGCGTCTCCAGCGCTTGAACATCTAAAAGGGCACAAGAAGCTCAGCAGCTGCGTCCGCACCCCAAAGCTGGGAAGCAACAACAAAAATATGATTCGGTCCTTGGCAAGTTGTTTTCTGTAGATAATCAGTGTTTGCCAATGGGAACGCAATTCAGCCCAAATCAGGCATTATTTCAGGAATTTTGGTTGTATTTCTGCCTTCTGTTGTAGAAAGAAACATCTCTGTTATGTCGGTATGAGAGCCATCAGCTATGAAGCAATATTTGAACCCAGTTAACAGGCCATGTAGACTACTTTAAAGCCTCAGTCATAATGCAAATTTTGCAAACCAAGGCTTCCTCCAGTGCACTGTTTTGAAATAAGAAGAGGATTTGTCTTGCTGGTTTGCAGAAGGACTGTGTTCCCAGCTAGTTTAAAGGCTGTGGCTTGCCTTGTCTCCTCGGGGATGGCCATTTGGTTTCTGCTGGGGAAGACGGATGGTCCTGGTTCTCCTTTGGTCAGGTTGAGAGCTGAGCAAATACGTGGAGTCGATGGCCTCTTTCAGGCAGTTTCTTGCCTGTGGATCAACACCAACTGCTCCCAGCCTCTCCTGCTTTTTTGTTTCTCATCCCCTTCCCCCTCCTTGTCTCCATAAAATGTGACAAACAGCGATGCATTATGCAAACTCTTCTGCCACAGTGGAAACATCTGTAGCCTGAACGCTCCTGCAGAAATGTCACTTGAGGGAATCGCTCTCTCATTTGATGAGAAATCTCTCTTTTGAGCCCTTGGAGGGGTCAGGGAGGGAGGGAGGAAAAGAGGGGACGCTGGGTTTGACACTAGTTCTGTGTTGTTTTTCAGGGATTTTGCAGAAGAATGTTGTGTCTGATTTTGTGGATTGTCAAAATGAAGCCAGATGGCAGCGGATTAAGTGTAATGCTGCTCTGTTGTTCTTGGGTTCGCAACTGCGCTTCCCCTTGAGCAAGGCAGCCCTCCCCGTGCAGCAGCCCTGGCCACCGAGCACTCCTTCCCATGGGCTCCCGAAAACGCTGCCCTGGAGGAAGGGGAGAGGGGAAGCTTTATTTCGGTGAGGGCTGCTAATTGAAAACTGCCTCCTTGATGTTTTTCATGCTTAGATTATTCACCAAGAGCCTGTTTGCTGTGCTCTCCCTCTGACAAAATACGGGTATTTTGCAATTGTAAGCATGGGTTTGCTTGCTGAAGTGAAGTCACCGGATGAGCAGCTGAGGCAGTGAAGACTGGTTTCTTACAGATTTGTGTCTGGTAGCTGGATTTCCTGATGTTTAGAAAGGCGTGAGTTCAATTGAAGTTATTCCCGTGAGGCGTTCAAGTATTTCAAGATTTTTGTTGATTCTTCAGTGTCTAATAAGGGATGTATTTATGCTTCAACCTTCCTCGCTGTGTGAATGCTTAATGGGGTCTCTTTCCTCTACCACTCTGCCTTATTTTCTTTATACTTATGGGCACATAATATCTTTTAGGTTGTTATCTTTTGTCAGAGTTAGGGTACTGGAAATAGCCACTGGGCTCTGAAGAAACAGAGGGAGGCAGGTGCAGACAGAGAAAGGTGTGATTGCCTCAGCTTTGGTTCCCTAGGAAATTGAGTTAAAGATAAATTATTAGAGAAGGTGAATTTTAAGTTGTGATGCTGAGTATTTTCTAGTTTCTTTATTAAAAGTGGATCATTCTTCTCTATATCCTCTCCTCTTAGTGTGAACATATTTTTCTTTCCAGTGTAGCTTTTGATAGTTTGGGTTTCACAGCACTGCCCTATCCATCACCTAGGGCCTTGTGAGGGCTGCTAAAGCTCTGCCTCAATTGCCCAGCCCCTACAGACCAGTTCAATCCCCCCCCAGCTTATGAAAACACCAGCAAAGGATGTGGTACGTTTTATCTTTCAGACTGCAGCATCATTTCAACCATAAGCCAAATACTTTCTATTTAACTTACTCTTCCATGATCTTTCATTGCCATTTCAGTTTAAACCAGTATACTTTATTTTGTAACAAATCTGCACTTCTTGTAGATGAGGTCTGTTCTGAGTTTGTCATAAAGTCCTTAGGCCTGGAAAGCATTCTGACAAAAACCTGCTGCTTTGACAACAGAGGAGAAAACCACAAACCAAATCAATGTTGCTGCTTTGTTGAGCTCTGTATCTTCTTCCCCAGCAGAGCTCCTTAGCTGCTTGGACACATGTTTGAAAGTCAGCTGTACTTTGCAATTTTTAGGCTTTTTAGCTTTCTTCAGCAAGTCACCATCCCCTGTCATTGTTGAGAGCTCAGCCTTTCCAGCATGACTTCTGTGTCATGCACAAAGCCCTGTGCAGACCCATGTAACGTTGAGTTGCTCTGGATTTGCTTGTGCGGAGAAGAAGATCTGCTCTCAGCTGCTTAGCTTGCAAATTCTTTGATGTGCAGACTTTCTGTGTGGTTTGCACAGCACTCTCTACCCTGACAACACAAGAAACTGAGGGGAGGAGAGGGGCTGCAATCAGGACTATGTTAGCTTTTATATTGCATGTTGTTATAGTGTCGAATATAGATAGCCTTAAGCTAGCCAGCGTCTCCAAAACTTAATAAGTCATGACAATTTTATTGTGACCAGCTATTACCAAGATGCTCAGAAAGACTGGGGTTTCCTAATCTTCAGTTCAGTGACTTTAGAGATAATTTTTTCCTGATTCTTGAGGAGATACCCTGGTGATGTAAAGGAAATTTTTCAAAGAATTTGTGTCCTAGTACTCAGCTTGTAACCTCTGCATTTCACCTTCTGCCTTGGTGGTCCAGCGGGGGCGGCCCTTTCATCTTCCTTGTACTACCCTGCACAGTCCGGAAGGTATAAATTAGACATATTCAAGTATTCCGCTAATGTGCTTAGCCTATTTTAAGCAGAAAATTCACTAATGATTTATCTTCTGTTAAGCAGAAGTAAGTTTGGATGTGCTTTTGTTTTTGTTTATTCGCAGAAGTATTTTTCATTTATATTGTGAGCTTCTCCCCCTCAATTCTTCCCCTGTTTTTCTTTACTGTATCCTGTTGTAATATTCCCTTTGGAAGGTCTTTGAGAGAGTATTTTTTTACGGATTCTAAAAACTTCCTTCCTGGCATTTGCATTCTCTCTTCAGATGTCAAAATCAAAGATAATGGTCCATTGCTGGTGTTTTGGGAAGGGAGGGGTAGGCAAGGGAGTTCTCAGTCTCCACACACTCGGCAAGTCAACCTACTTTACGTGCGGTGTGAGGGACCTAGTGTGTACCAACAGTAGTTCACTGTTAGCCAGTACAAGGAGGAGACATTGAAATTCAAAGCAAGCGTTTTGAAAATTGTCAGTATTTTCTGATCCATTTCCCCCCATACAAAGCGAACAGATCTCCCAAGGAACTTTGTGAACATGGTGCAAATCTAAATACGAATGGCCATTTTGTCCGTGGGGCATGAATATAGATTTGTTCTGGGATACGTGTCAGGGATGCTCTGAACAACCGCTTCAGCCCGAAGTCTGGGACAGATAATAGCAACCCCATTCATATACGCCCTGTGTACCTCGTATAGTGGGAAGCTCCCAGCACCAGTTCCCCAGCAAAGCAGCAAGAGGGGAGGTTTGTAGCGTGAAGCACATCAGCAAATTCAACCTGTGGAGATTTGGGTTCAACTCTTCTCATTGTATCACAAGCAGAAATAGTTTCTTCTTATGTGGTCTACAGAGGCCTAAAACCACAACAGTAAAATGTTATGTCAGTGTTATCAGCCGAGATTCACCTAGCGGAGCTGTGGTTGAAGTGCTTTTTTTAAAAGCTTCTGCTTCATCTGCCTGGGTCAGACCTTTTTAGCAGTTAAAGATGTTCAACAGAGATTCTCGAGGTATAATTACGCCAGAATAAGCACACAAAATATTGACTGAAGACATCACCTGGCACTGCAAGCTGAGTTTATGGTTTTGTAACGTCAAATGAGACTTATCTTCTCTACTTCGCTGAAGAGCTTTCTGTGGTTTTGCTGCAGGCCATAACACGCTGAAAAGAGAAGTGCACTACGGCACTAACCCAGTAATACAAGATTTGTAAGTCAGCTAAATGGATTTTCTTCATTTCTTTTAAACAGCTTTGATGGAGTTGCCACTTCTAAGGCTTTTCATGGTGCAATGCATAAAAAAAGAAATGTTTTCTCAAAGACCTCTCATTTGAAATGATACTTAAGCATTCACATTGTGGACTATAGACAAAATAATTCATAATAATGAATATTTCCGTTAGAAACTGTTCAAATTTCATTCAATCTTTTGTTGACTTTTATACGTTTGTATGCATTATATATAGTACAGTTAGATATCTGTTTGTTATGACCTTTGAAAACATGCAAGGTCTGAAATTTATTGTGTGGGGAAAAAAAAAAGCATAGTTAAACAGATCTGTGAGCACCAATGCCAAAGAATCCTGTTTTGCTGTAGATTCATGAGTGCTGTGAGCTCTAAGAGGAGATTTTCCTGCTGTTTGGACATTTAAGATTTCTTTCCAATGCTAGGAATGGGAGCTCTGTGTTTTAGTAAGACACTCTTGGTGAAGAGCTTTCTCCGGGTGAAAATGCTATCGGTCTTTCACTTCCATCTGAAAGCAGACCAGCTTTCGCCAAACATGTTTAATTGCTGTTGAAAGCCCTTCTCATCTGTCAGAAGTGGTTGAAGTGGTTCCTTGGATGCAGAAGTCACTGTGGGTTCTGGGAGCCTGGCAGGTACACAAGCAGAGTTACATGAGCTGCCAGTAACTTAAAACGTGTGTTCTTTGTGACGGCAGAAGCTGATGAAAAGCCAGGGCTTGGGCTGCGTGGGGAGGGAGGGTCAGCAAAGCTGCTCCTCTAGTCACCGTTTGTTAGACCTTTTTGCTTTGGAAGTAGACCACTTCAGGAAAAAGTAGTGCTTACTCATTTTAGCTTTAGGTTATGTCTCCGTGCTATAATGCCCTCTCTTACCAACACCCTGCAGCTTGCAACAGGGATTGCTAAGGAGCTTCTGTGTGTGTGTGTGTGTGTATATAATGGGTCACACGCTTCATTTGTCCCTATGTAAATACCTTTGTGTGACCTTACAACTCTGGTTTCTGTTGTAATCTATGTTCTATGCATTGCACTTTCCCTGCGATAAATGAATTGGCAGTTTAAGCAATTGGCATGTAAAAGGAGTTACTTAGACCCGATACTGCTTAATTCATTTAGTAAAACAAAGGGAGGTCATTTGCAAGATGTCCCCTGTCTGCTGAGCTTGCTGGGTCAGCAACAGTCTGTGCCTCAATCTCCAAGAGGTAACACCTCCAGCCTGAAGGGGCTGGGCTGCTCAGGAACTGGTGTACTGAAAACATCTCACCTCCTTCAAAGGAAATGACCCCTTCCTATGTGCTTTGTCCCACCGGCTGATAGTTTTTTGGTGCTTAAACTAGAACTTACAGTGAGTGTGAGAAAGGGAATGCTCACATGCCTGACAGTACATAATTTTTCCAGTTGTCGCAATTAGTTTAATAAAAGATACAACCTTTCCACGTAAGAGTAAGATCCCCTAACTCTCTGAGATCCGAGCAGAGGTCCCATAGCATCTTGACTCAAATTTACATCTCTATGGTATGTATGTATGTAATCATACTTCATAAAAAGCACCCTGGTTTTCTTTACCTTAATTGCACAGTGTTTAAGCACTTTAAGGGACAATCCAGTGTTTCAGCACAGTCAGTGGAACCTGCTTCCCCAAAAGGTTTTGTCCTCTAATGAGAAGGTGGGTGCCGGGGTGGTGAGGAGGCATGTCCCGGGTGGCCATGAGCGCTGGCACAGCCCCTGCCCATTCCCAGCAAGGCTCTGCTGAGCCTCGTTGCTCGGCGCTGTGTGACAACAAGCAGCTAGAAGTGGGCAGCTGCCAGATGTTAAGGCATTTCTTTCTCCTGTGTGAAACACATCTGTCTCTGTTCAGAGAAGTCCCCTGAATGGCTCAGGGCAGCTCCTGTGACTGCAGGTTTTGCAGCAGAACGTAACTCCTGGAAACATGGTGCCTGTGTGACTGACGTGGAGGACTTGCACCAGTGGTGAAAACTGCATTTGCTGAATGGTATTGCAAAGCCATCTGCAAAAGCAGGATGCTCCAAGGCAGAAGGAATGATGTTGAATGCCATTATTTAACTATTAACTGTTTAACAGATACAGTACCCCAGCCAGCCTGTGTCAGCATCCCATCCTGTGTCGATATATCGCTGCTGGTTTTGGACTGACTACACAACATGGAGGGAAACCATGTCCTGGCTTGTAATATATGCAGTAATAAATGATGGAGAGACTGAATAGCTGTGACACTAGGTGTGAACAGGGGACAAAATCTCGGCTACTAGGAACTGCCACAAGTATACTTAAAGTAACAACATGCATTAAGGGAGTTAAGGAAGTAAATGCGGTTCAAATTTGCCATGTCAGGAAGAAATTAAATCAGCTTGGTAGAGGATCCAAGGAGAAATGCATTTGGAAACACTTACATGCTGAAGCTGGGAGTCTGGGTAATAGGTAAGAGGAACTGGAATTTATCAATAATCAGGATAAATTCAACTTAATTGTCTCATCAAGTTTCAGTGCTAGAGGGACCAGTATGTCAGAATATTGTATAAGCTGTTTAAGCAGACTAAGGGAGATAAAAGAAACTGTGTGAGAGGAATGACTTTGTGTATGACCCAGTGACTTATATCTGCCTCACTTAAAACTGGGAATTGCAGGATGTTAAGAAATGCAGTGCAATATGCTGATTACCAAAGCCCAGGAGCAAGCAAGGGTGGACAGGAGTGGTATTTTATATCACTGAACTGAATCTGAAGACAGGATGAGCTGCTACTGCATGTAGGAAGAGCACCCTGTATTTATGGGGAACGTTATTTTGGAGACTTGCCGAAGAATTAATTTAACTGCCTGTGCAACATCACCAGAGTAGCAAAAAACACTGGATGATAGGTCTACAAAACAAACAGCATTGAACCTGGCGTGGAAGAAGTCTACTTTCAGGTGGACTGATAACAGATAAAAATGAATTTATCCACTAGATGACTGGAAATCAGGGGATGTCTCAAGAAGAACTGACCATGACCTGAATACCTCCAATATAGTTGAAAATAGTCCCATACAGTAATATTTATGCATGCTGTTTTGAAAAGGCCAGTCTCTCAAAGCTGAGGAAGAGAAAGATTTGAATGAAAACTGCAAGTTTTTTCTAGAAGTGTTTGTTAAATGGGTGAAACACTGTTAAGACAACATGTGTGGCAAAAGCAGACAGAAAGTAGAAACATGTTTACGCATGTGTACACATGTGTTCAAATAGGTTTGTATTTGTCCATGTGTCTAGATATGGGGTTATGTATGTATAAATATCTATAGACATATGTGATATCATGAATATACACAGGACATACATATTTGGAAAATATGTACATATATTGGATATACTGTACTTTGGAAAAAAGGGCTAGAAAAAGGAAGATATTGGTTTATATTTATATGTTATAAAAATATGGAATTACTGGAAAAGTCTAAGGCAAAATCTACTCTTGGCAAGGAAATGGTGTTCTAAAGGAGTTTTTAATATACATAAGGAAAAAAGATGTAGCAATGGTGTAGGCTGACCAAGGATTGAAGGTACTAGGACTGTTAATAAGCATACATAGAAGATTGAAATGTGCAGAAAATATTTCTGGTTTATGTTTGTAAATAAACTGGATGTATTATACATATCATGTGAGGATGATGAATTACTTTCCAGCCCATCTATAATTCGGAGTATGTTAGATAATTCCTACTATGGGAAAACAGCTTTAAAGCAGTAGACTCTGCATAACCTGCAGCTATACATCCTAAAAATTAAAAATAATTAAAAAAAAAAAATTGGTTGAGAAATTGTCCGGTCCACTGATGTGAACTTTTCTCCAATAGTCCCAGATTTGTTAAATTTGCCAAGACTGAAAGCATGCTCAATTTTTTTGCCAATGTCCTAATGGAACAAACAGGATAATTCCGATAACGGCAGGGGAGCTAACATGACCTCACTTCCAGTAAAATAATAGAGAAGCTGATATGGGAATTCAAGTAATAAAGAACAGGAATATTATTAATGGCAGCCAATGATGTTTTCATTGAACACAGGTCTTGTCAGGTAAGCTTGGCTTGCTTTTTTTATGTAAGATTGCCCTTTTGGTTAATATAGTAACTATAAAGTAACAGGCAGTGGAGTCCACAAAGAGCACAGAGCAGGAGACATGTCAGCCTGTGACAGGCAGGAAGTCAGGTAAGATAATCTCCTTCTCTCTTCTAATCTTGAACTCCATGAGGTGCTCCCAGGATATGAAGCTGGTTGTGGAAATTAATTCAAAGATGGACTGTGCACACTATGTACTTGTACATGCTTTTAGTACTTCACCTTCATCAGTTCCCTTTGCTGTGTAAAACGAATTAAGGGAGAATTAGTGAGATGCTTTTTATGCCACAGAGTTCCTTGGTACTTAGGAGCCAGTTACTTAATTTCCATGCCCACTTGTAGGGAGTGAACACAGCTTTCCTCAGTCCCCCCCTCCAGACTGGAGGAGACCTCTGGGAGGTACTACGCAAATGTATTCTTCCAAGAAGGCACAGGCAATCCGAAAACTGGGGTAGGATGCAGGATTGGAATTTCTAATGGATCAGAGAGCTTCCATCCCACAGAAGGTATCTGTGCTACCTTGCTCAGCAATCCAACCATACTGTGAACCGTGATGAGGTAGATATCATTTTCCTGGGACTGGTTATGTAACGAGCTTGCTCTGCAATTTAACTAATGAATGTGCTGAGAGCCCAGATTAATCTTTTAACTTCAACAGTTTCTCCCAAGGGAAAACATATAGAGCTTGGCTATCTGTCATACTATCCTCTCCCAACAGCCGGAGTGGTTTGGCCACTTGAATGTTTGTTTTGCTTGTGTAGGTGCAGCCCATGTGTTCACAGATTTTTCTGGAGGAGGTGGAAGGAGCCTCGAGCTTCACTTGAGATTGTGCAGCTGGGTCTGCAGGCTTTTCCAGCCAGTGCCCTTCCTGATGGATGCCATGCGAACTTTTTGGTGGGATGATTTTAGTTGCTGGTATGGTACAAGTTGCTGAGTTTTGTTTGTTGTTTGTTTTTTCTCCCAGTAGGACCATATTTAATTCTGTGCACTCTCAGCCCATGAAAGCTGTTCATTTCAGAATAATAGTAATTGTAAGTCTGGTATTATTATTAGTTCATTAATTGAAGACAAGAGATTATTTCAATTGCGTGGGTTTTGTTTCTTTGTTATGCTCCTGTTCTCCTTTTCAGGAGTCTTCTAGAAATTGTAAAGATACAGGATACAGAAGACACAGTAGATTTTTATGAAAAATGAAACATGACTTCCCAGAGTAACATGCACTGTGTAAGATCCTTGCCATCTGTAGGCTGCACCAAGTAGGTCAACTTTGGAAGTCAACATCCTATTTAAACTGTCACACTCTAGAGAATTGCTAGTTTAACAATGGTGATTAATGACTGCAGAGTCCATAGTCTCATTTCCATGCAGACTGTCGGTGGCACTCAGTAGTCCCCAGAGAGTCCATAGTACAAGTGCTTGGCAATCTTTCCTTTCATGTTTTGTGATCCAACTCACATTACTGATTTTTCCACAAAGAGGAAGCAAGGAGAGGGAACTGTCAAGAAAACACTGGCCTTCATTCTGAAGTAATTTCTAAACCTGATTTCCACCACCACCTCCTAGAGCTTGTTACTATTCTCCAATATGCCTCTACAAGCTGAGGTATATATTTGACACAATCCCATGTGAGATCACTCTATCAAATGCCCACTGGGTGTGGATATGGCTTGCCATCATGAGGGTCAGGGGAGGAGACAGTTTCATCCTGGGGACTAGATCTCCCCCTAGCTGGTCTGTCCCCACCACCCTGAGCCATGACCCACAGTTCTTGATGCCCCTTCCCTGGCTCCCCCTTCTTGCTGCTGGTCCTCCACCAAGGCAGAGTGCCAACCAGGGTCCCCCGCCTCCTGGTCCCCATCCTCTTGTCCATCCATGGAGGTCAGGGAGAAGAGTATGTTTTACCATTGTGGGGACATCACAGAAATACTGTGCACATAAAATTCCTTGCGTACTGAAAGAGGCAACACAGCTCAGCCCCCTGACAAATCTGTGTGGACAGGAATGTAACATGCACCAGAGATAGGTCTTTTATTTCCTTTTTTGCAAGAATTCTGCTGGCTGGCCCGGACCAGGGGCTGGAAGAGAGGGGTCAGATGCCGGCAAAGAGCTGACCTGGCCCCTGCCCCGTCTGCTCCGGCTTCACAGGAGGCTGCAAAGGCCTCTGTGTTTGCAGGACATGGTGATATTTTCAACCCAACACAGATGGCATCCATTACAATATTATCACCTCACATTTGACTCTTACTATTTCCCACAGTTTGACTTGTCTAATCTTCTAACGTAGCTTGCACAGTGTGTACTGCCAATGGTTGCAATATATGCTGAAATCACTTGGTTTAAGTAAATAAGTGAGTAAATCTAATGCAATACAGTTTATGGCATGTTGTCCTCCTGGGAATAATTTTAGTAGGAGTGAAGTATGGAAAATCTGCAACTGGAAAGGTCTGTCCTTATACCCGTATCTGCATTGGTTGAGACAAACTGTACAAATTTGTTTTAAAACTAAACAGAGATAAATATGCAACACTTTTCACCTCCAATGTGTGACGCTGTACCAGGGTATCTGAATTTTATCAAGCAGGCATCACTGCACCAGTCAGATCTATGAGATGTCATTTTGGTGCAAAAGAATGAATTGTAGTAGGAAAACTCTCTCACTTTTTTGCGCTGCTGATGAAGAAAATCTTCCAGAGCCTTTAGCAGCTACAGGCAAAGGAGAGAATCTGTAAATAATGCAGTACACAGGCTGCAGTTCAGAGAAGATCCTCCCGTGTTCCTCCCCAGCAGATAAAAGACAGGTTCAGCATAGGTTCTTCCATCAACAGGTAGAGCTTACCAGCTCTTTGGTTCAGAACCAATAAATAACTTGCCTTCTGGGGAAATAATTGCCTGGTATGTGTAAGGAAGTATTAATGCCATATTCCAGAGTGAAGAAATTGGACAGGAATGAGTGCCCAAGAGGGCTGTTTGTGTGAGCGGGAGAACGGGGAGTCTTTCTTCTGAGAGAGACTTAGATACTTTGAGTGGGAAGGAAAATAGGAAAACATGTCATGAGATGGGAAAGGCTATTTAAGCAATCCTGTAACATTGGCAGGAGAACAAATGAGTTTGAACTGGCCCTCAGTCTGGAAACTTAGAAAAGCCTCCCAGCAGTGGGAGGGGGTGAAAACTTGGCTAGTTTCTAAAATGGAAATTGAGTCTGTAACTGAGAGTGTCTGATGTGGTCACCTGTGACAGCAGGGCCCTGGGCTTTCTGATCCGGGGCGATCAGCCTCAGAGAGACCTCCCATGCATGGAAGGATTTAAGCACACGCTTTGCTCTGTGGGGATGTATTTGCTAATGTTTAAGCTTCTGTAGCTTAAGCATGTTTTTAAAAGTACATTGCATATGCATAGGTCAATTTTGCAGGCGGCTGACGCATGAGGCTTGCAGATCTGGCCTTGTGACTGCCGTGGACATCTGGTCCCGTGCGGGCTGTGTCTCTCTGTATTCCACCCCATCCCATGTGAAGAGCAGCACCTCCAACACAGCGCTGCCAGCACACACCTGGGTTTTGGGGGACTGAGCACTGTCAGGCTGGCTCAGCAGGGACCCATCACAGGTTTCCTCAAGCAACTGGGAGCAGGGGTGCCAAGCTGTCAGGGCAGGAAAGGCAAACACTGCTGCAAAGAAGCCTCCACCAGGCTAAGGGCGTGACGGTCACACTCACTGGTAGGACTTGACAGGTCCCTTGATGACGTCTTAAGATAAATATTTAACAAGGGATTTTTATAATTACAAGTAGCAAGTATGCTTTTAAACTGTTTGAAGAGAAACAAACTTGCGTAAGAATGAATTGGAGGCCAAGACCCCGTAGCTGTAAATGTTTGTATCAGGGGCTGGGGACTTCCTTCCGCCTGCTTTCAGCATGTTGCTTGCTTCAAGCCCATCTCCCAGGCTGCCTTGCTTCCTGAATAACAATTCCTTCCTCAGGAGCAAATGCTTATGATGGCTGAAGTAATTGCATTTATTAGGGATTTGTGTAGTTGGGAGTTCAGGGTTCATAATTAACGTGTGCATTCAGCTGTTGTATTGCAGTACAACACCTTATCTGCAGTACAACATCCTGCCCCTTTCTTGGGTGCTTTTTAAACTGAAAATTACTGGATAAGAAGGTTTAAAGCAGTCTTTATTTTGCAATGGTCAGTAAATTATTCTATTTTCAGCCAGCTGCTTCTGGAGTTTACAAATTCCTCTTACACGGTTTAAGTCTTCACATTCCTCTGACACAGTTTAAGTCTTCACCACCAACTTCAAGTGTGCAGGGACATGGTGAGGATCCAGCTTCCAAAGAATGGATTCAGGGTTAGAGCTTGCTGGCCCCATCTTCCATTTCCAAGGGGAAAGACAACAGGAGTCTTTCGTCTTGAAGCAGTTTTCAAGATAGCCCCCTTGACTTCATTAAATTTGAACCGTGTTGGTTGCAAGGCAGAAGAAAAAGAAAGACACAAGGAAGAGCCAAACTGAAAATGGACTTTGGTGCATGCCAGGTAGAAAAGTAAAAGCTTCAAATTACATTGCTGTCTGAGCAGCCTGCACACGCTTATCTGCCTGCGGGAGAATTGACCAGGGAAGGTGTGGTTTTCTGAACCTTAAATTGCTCAGGTTTGTGCAATTCAGCTTTTCTTTGTACCTTCTCTTGTGCCATAGGCTCCCCCATCTGAGGCAGCTGCTCTTTGCCCACAGAGCTGGGGCTGAAGGCTGAGTGCAGTGCCCCTGCCCCGACCTGGTGGTTTTACCCTCCCACAACTCTGCCAGCTGCAAACAAGAGACACAGTGAAGACAGACACGTGAGTTTAAAGACTTGTATTGAGGGGTCTTTTGTGTTGTTCCTGCTTCTACCTTTCAGTTGGGCTTGAGTTGTTCCAGAGGAGCAAAGGTGGAAGGAAATTTTCCAGCGAACAAACCAGCCCCGGGAGTACTACGCAGCAAGGTGGCGATGAAGATTTACTGTGTCGGTCATTAGCGATTCAGTATCCCCATAATCTAATGCAGGATTATTTTCATAATCTCCCAGAGAAGGCCATATAACATACCTGTCCTATGTTCCTTGGTGGCTGGTGTTAAAATACTCCTTTATGCCCATACAGATGTGCTCATGTGCAAGAGTGCCATCCTTCCTTCATTACCTTTTTATTAGCCTGGTATCTTTGGTATTTTGTCTTCTTTTTGCTAAGAAGGTTTATTTCTTCAGTGAGGTTGTGCTAAAATCCAACTGATTATCCGTGGAGAGGTGCCATTTGTACTGCAGCTACTTTAGTCCATCGTTTTATTAATCCTCTGGAAACCCATTTCTTCCCCTCCCCCAGGTTAAACCCCACAGTCTCGCTGCATCCATAGGAGGTAAATCAAGGCTACATTCACCCCTGCTGTATCTTAAAGCTTGATTTTAAGCATATAACTGCACCTGAGGTGAGGAGAGAAAGAGAACTTGATTTAGTTTTTACCTTCAGCTTGTGTTCTTCTCCATTTATACTCAGTTTGTAACTCAAATCATCTTGTAGTCCAGTACAATACGCAACGGTTGCAAACCTACAAATACACGTAATTCTTTATAAGTTTAATTTCTACCAGTGACCCTGATCATCCATGTGGGAGCACAGTACATGAACAGACGTGGCAACACAGGACCCAGGGCTGCCATGAGGAAACCACACTGAAGCATACGCTTCAGGTGCTCGGTAGAGTAGAGGTCCAAGTACAAAAATCAGCAGGACCTGTTCCAATGTTCAAAGCTAAGCATGTTTTGAGGGGGCGATGGTGTTAATGCATAGGGATGGGCTGCTTCCATCAAGATCACCATTGCTTTGACATCTACCATGGAAAAACAACAGCAAAAAAACCCAGGAAAGGTATGCATATTAGACTCATAATTCATGCTTTTCCCAGGTGCCTGATGACTAGGAAAGGGTTCTTCCAACAGCAGGAAAAGCAAGAATACCTTAGGTGACTGTACTGGGCGCTACACGTGGTACTTGGCTTCCCACTGTCTCCTGTAGGAATGGGGCTTCCCACTGTCTCCTTTTCGTTTGCTTGTTCACGTTCATGCAGAACAAAATTGAGGCAGCTCCACCACTTTATTGAAACAGCACTGTCTATTATCTGCAGTGGCTGAAAAAGCACAAATGATGATCTGCAAATAAAGGCCAGGATTCATCATCAGGCATTTGGAAAGCTGCTGCTTTGTGAGGAGTTGTATCCACAGAACTCCCATCCACTTTCCTGAGACTAAAAATTCCTCTTAAGGAAGTAATCTGTTCCTAATTTGCTATTTTCTATTCTTCCACCCCAAACCTCAGAGACTATATATATTTTCCAAAAATGTAAATTGAATCAATCTGGGGAAGCTTGCCTCTTTGTTATCTTTTTTTCTTGCCACCTGAAAATATTCTTTCTCCTGCTGCTAATTTCTCATACTTGTTCATAGTCCCGTACAAGCATCCTCCCCTTCACTCACACAAGTTCTGCTTTTTGGAAGGCTGTTCCAAGCCCATGTGTTTGAGTACTAACTGCATCAGGACTTCATTGTAGCCCAGAGTTGGAAAGAGGAATGTTCCTGGCTCTGGGTTGTGATCGTCTATCAGAAGAGAAAATTGAATTGTCTTTTTGGAAGAAGTTTGAAGGTGCTGGCATCTTCCCTCAGCATAGCTTTTCTTTTGCAAAAAGGCGAATAAATCTTGCACGCAGGACGAGATGATAGATTAGCTTCATTTTTCTGCAGACCAGGAAATCAAACAATATTGTTTCCAGTGGGAAGGTAAATTAGTAAAGGCTTTCAAATGCAGAGAGCCTCCTCCAGGCTGGCTGCTGGAGGGAAGCCGCCTGCTATTTCTGGAGCTGTCAGTCCTGTCTGTATGGCCCGGAGCTGCCTTGCATGGTGTGGGCAGGTGGAGGTCTGTGGCTGGTTTTGAGGGATTCTGTGGCCAAAGACTTTTGGGGGGCAAAGGAAGCCCCTCTCTTGGAAAAAATGGTATCATTCTGGTATCACGCAAGGCTGCCTGATTGTCTTTCTGTCGATCTTTCTGAGGCTTTCTCCCAAAGTCTCTAGCTGGACCTGTAAAAAAGATCTTTACCTGAACCGTGTGATTTGAGGGGGCTTGATACGGAACCAGAAACTATCACCTTGGGTAAATGTTCAGGGAACGGTTAATTGGCAGCTCCCGTTGTGCACAACTGCCTCCAACTGCATACTGGTACCACCCCTCTGAATAAACACCAATTACTCCTTTACAAGGAAATCAAGGAGCTAAAAAGGCTGAAACTTCCTGTCTAGTGGCTTCTGGCAGCCCTTTCCTTGGTCCTTCCCTTTTACTTCAATGTACCTGCAACATTTTTCCTAAAACAAAAAGCCTTAATAAAATGGTGGTTTCCACATATCAGTAATTTCTTTTTAAGGGATGATGGCTACTTCTCTGTCTGGATTGACACACCTTTTCAGAAAACGGCTTGTCTGAAAACAAGTAGAGTTTGATCTGATTTTGAATATAATTCTATCCTACTTTTTGCTTGTCTTTTCCCTAGTCTTTTGCTTTCCACGCCTATAGCTATGTGATATAAATACTGCTGAGATGCTGGTGTTAAAAAAAAATGTGTGTGATGCTGTTATTTTATTTGCTGTTCTCCTTCTCTGTTTGTGGCTTTTTGTACTACACATTTCACTATCAGTTCACACAGGATTTTGTAAGTAGAACGCAGTACTGGAAATTATCTTGTAGCATAGTTTTGGGTTTTCATAGTTTTGGCCTGAGGAGTCGTCTGATCATACTACTGCTATTTGGAAGAATATTACAGTTTAGATTAGCACCAAAATAGCTATGATTTGTGGAAGGAATTTAAAATAATTTTTAAAAATCCCCTTGCCTGCCTACATGCAGAAGATCACATCTGACTGTGAAGAAGGATGCAGGAAGCAGGACAGTTTGAGCACGTAATTCCTAATTGGTTTCTCGTCATGGGATTAAGCAGCACACAAATGATCTCAACACCCACAGAACCGGTCTGGAAGCAGATATTAATTCAGCCACAGACTTAATTATCTTTCCCAGGCTGGTGTCACTCGCGTGTCCTGGCTGACAAAACCTTAGTAAACCTCTTTATTTTAAGGAGAATGTTACAAGGCCATCAGCAAAACATGCATGTTAATTAGCAGTGGACTTTATCAGGGAGTTCCCACAAAGCTCCAATTAACGCAGTGATGAATCAAACCCAGTGAGTAGTACCACACTCAGGGATGCTGTTTCCCAGCCCTGAGCAGAGGAGGGCAGAACCAGACTCCAGAGGATGTGTTTTAGCAGCTGAAGGCTTGGTCACTGCAATAAACAAAATTTATGTGCTGAGGCATTTGTTGGACAAGGATCTTAGTCATTATCCTTCTGCAAAAAGGTGCCCTGGAACGGAAACTATCGCACAGCCTTAGCTAGAGCGTTGCTTCCACTTCTGCTCAACTACTTCACATCTCCTCAGTCCTTTCCATTTGGAAGATGGTTATTAGCTCTAAGGCACAGCTTGCTCCCAAATAAGCAATGGAGACTATGAGCAGATATAAATGGGCACTGTCAGCACTACTTCACAAGAGGGATAACTGGGTGAAAGACAGTATGCTGTTTGTTCAAGACCCAAAAAGTAGCCAGTGTTGGCACCAGAAAACTCAGTCAGACCACAGTAGTGAGCTGCTGGGTTCAAGCCTCTTCAGCGTGCAATATGTTTCCCTCTTTCAAACAGTGCAATTTCCTTAAATACGAAATTCAGTACTCAGCATTGCAAAATGCCTCTAAGCTCATCCAAACTATTTTCCCTTGCCCCTTGAAATTTTTGTTTCCAGCTGCATGTTGTGTGTCTGCCCATTATTTAGGAGGCTCCCTCTGGCCTGTACTGCTCTCCTAAGCTGCTGAAATTTACTTGTTGACTACTCTGCCTGGGCTCATGCCCTCCTTTTTCCAGGTTCCTTGAATGGGAATGGGCCCCAGCAGCTGTCACCCTGTGACTGGGTGGCAGGGAGTGGTTTATGATTGCATTATTTTAAAGAGAAGAGTGTCACTGTTTCATGAAGTTCCTCAACAGAGACTGTTTTTCTGGTTAGAATTTGTGGTTTCAGTCATTTTCTGTGGATTCAAGTGGCAGGAAGGAAATAGTGAGATAGAGATGTATTTTTTATAGGTATTTACAAACCTATAACTTAAATGATAGATTATGTATATGATCTTTAATAATAATAACAATCTTTAATAATATTTAAATCCTAGTACTGGAGTTTCTGTGATTCAGTTAGGTGCAACATAAGTCAAATTGAGATACAGATGATTAAATCCTTGCTCCATTGAATTTGATTAATTTTGTCACTTTGTATAGTGGGCCAGAGGTTTTACCTAAAACATTTGCCACTGTTGCTAATACTAGTCACAGCGAGGAGCCAGCTGCTGCTGATCCTCCTGGAATGTGTGGTCATCAAGCAGAGGACACAGTCCCAGAAGTTGAGAGCTTGTGAGGCCTTTCCCTCAGATCAGGTCTGAGAGCATCCCTGTGGCCACAAGGACTCTGGTGACAGAGGCCCAGGCATCAGCATCATAGGAGCGCCCCGGCCCCATGGCATGGGAGCAGCCAACTTCCCCTTCTCACCTAACCACCCTGATGGCTGCTCCTAAAAAAGGTCCCCACGGGGTGTTGTGAGAACTCATTAAGTAGTTTGTCGAGCATTAAGAGACTCCTGGATCAGAGGAGCAGTTGTAAAGGCACAGTGCAATTAAAGCACGGCTTGCTCCATTACGTATGATTATCAGGGTTATCCCTCACATCTTCTGCACTTTGTAGCTATTAAATGCTATCTCGTGGTCACATGTGAGAAGGTGCTGTGTGGTCTGAGGGCAGCAGGCACCGTGGCCATTGGGAGGCAGGGTGAAGCATAAAGGGTTCGGTGCCCTCCAGGGCAGAAGTCCTCCACGCTGCTTTCTGCCCCTTGCCCTTTAGTTCCCCTTCCAGCAGCATTTTCCACCCCTGGCGCTGAGAGGGCAGAGAGGAGGTATCGCTCGTCTGTCTTGTTGACCCACTTGGAGCCCTGGGAGAGGATTGAGAAGAGAGATTAAGACATACTCTGGAGCTGTATTAAGATTTTCACATTCCCGTGCATTTCGCTTTGCCTATTGCGTTGTTATTTTCCAGTTAAGTAGGGCAGGCCTGTGCAGAGGACACGTGGTCAGCACGCTGGGCTGCTCGTGCAGATGCTGGTGGCTCTTGCAGCGGTTTTGCTGTGTTTGTCTGTGCAGAGCAAACATCTAACAGGGCAAGTACAAGTGCCCTCGGGATGCGTTTGTGCTGGCTGAGCCTCTCGCACATCATGAAGCTTGATAGTGAGTCGGGCAGGTTGTCCTTCATCTTCACCAACGTAAATGTCATCCTGCAAAGCCATGATGGAGTTAGTGCCACAAAGGAGATAAAAGCTACTTTAAAGTATTTTAGAGGGTGCGGAGAGTGGGGTGGGGTAGATGTTCTTGGTTCCACAGATTGGGAAATCAATGAGATTGCTTACCTGCTCTCTGAAGATACAGAATCTTCAAAGTGTGGTGAGAAAAGTGTTTCAATAGGGACAAACAAGTCTTCTTGGAGACTAAATGGGCACCGCATTTGGCCTTGGGTGTGCAGTAAAAAGTGCATCCACTCATGAAGAGCCAGAAAGCAGGGCCCATGCTTAGGGAGAAATGTTTTTGTTCAGGTAGGTCTCAGCACCTGTGCTGCTGTGCATGGTAAGGCATGGAAGCAGAGAAGGGAAGGAGAATCAGCTTTTTGGATTATGTATCGGGGTTCAGTGGGCAGAAGAATTAGAATAATCTTTGGAGCTGGATATACATAGTTCCCTTTTCATGCCTGCCTTTGTTGATATCTAGTATGGTTTGGCATCACTCTGCAGCTTGCTTTTTGTGGGAACATTGATTTTTTTTTTCTTTTTTTTATTATTTTTTTTCCTACCCAGTCACTTATTCTCATGATAATTGTGATAATTTAATGTACAGGGAGGCTTCTGCCATTCTGTCAGTGGGCTGAAATTGAAAAACAGATCCAAAAGGCACAGGGGAGAAAAAGAGCAAGGATGAATAAAGAGACTCACTGAGAGAAAAAGTACAGAACTGCCCTATTTCTTTAGGAAACTGGGCAGAAGCAGCATCACGGAGTTAATATCAGGAACTAAATTCATACTGAAGGCGCAGAGCATTTTAAGTTATTTCATTTATTTTAAAGCAAATGCATTTTATTCCAAATTTTGCACTTTACTCTGTAGCAGCAATGTTTTTGTGTAGTGTCTAATTGTTGTGATGTGCCCCATGTGAGCCTAGATGTGCGTGGGGGGGGTAAGCTCTTTGGGTTGCGGAGCACCTGGCTGGAGCACATCATAGCTCCATAGAGGTCCACAGGCCCATATTTCTTCGCTCTGAAACATGAGAGGAGGGTGGGCTGACAACTTTCCCAGAGACACACCTGGAGCAGGAGCCAGAGATGCATTCCCTCATGCATGGACTGTTGTACCTATTCCTGGCTACCGGCATCCCAAAAGGCAGCCATGGGTATGTGGTTACCCAGCCACACAGATACAGATTTTGTGACTTGCTCCAAAGGCTGGAAGCAAGCTTGTGGTATTTTGCTTGAGGTTGCCAGCCCTGCCAAAGCCAGCCGGGGCCATCGGCCAAATCAGAGCAGTAACGCTCCCTTTGTTACATAACTGGCAAGGCCATTTTCCAATTTAGCGTGTGAAATGCCGATGGCATTTATTATGTCAATTAGGATGAGCACATGTTTAGGAAGCACTTTGAGGAGTCAATCATAATTGCTCACACAGTCTGGCTTCGGCCACATGATTGACTTCCTTCAAGCAGGTAGACTGTGTGCCTTCGAGAAGCAGTTACCCACAGCCTGCCCACTTGGTTACAGCTCCTCTTGGCACTTGGGCTCAGAGCTTGTAGTCCTGCCATAAGCTCTCAACCCCAGTCTGGGCTTACTGAACTTTGAAAAAAGCAAGAAACAGAAATTATTACTTCTATCAACAAGGTATTTGACAACTAGAGGCATGCCAGCAACAAGTCTTTTCAGAAATACTACCTTGTGCTGAGGTGAGTTCATTCATAGGACATGCTCCTCATAGCGTGGGTAGGATAACCTACTGTACTGTCTTATTCAAATCTTCTCTTCACTCACATCTTGTCCAGCTGTTCCTAATAGTGTCAAATTACTTCTGGGCTGACTTTTTTTTTTCATTTTAGCATGCTGAGTAAAGTTTTGTATCCGTGAGATTGTCAGAAAGAGCAATTCAGGTTTGCGTGGGCGGGCAAGAGAGACAGACGAAAAAGCAGAACTTATTTCCATACATTCTTACCAGACATTTCAGATACATAATTCCACAACAAAAAACTTTTTCCAACATTGGTTTATTCTGTAAATTCCAGAATGAGCCAGCGATAAAACCTTTTTTTTTCTTTTTTTTTTTTTTCCCCCCAACAATCTGGTTCTGGTTTTTGAAGTTACTGTGCGTGCAGGCACAGTATAACATTTTTGTTGGGTTTCACAGCTTGAGCTACAACTTAAAAAGTCGGGGTTATTCACCTACTGTACTGTTGGATTTTTCTGTTCAGTTGGAAATGCCTTTCATCACTAAAGCCTCTGAAAAGTGCTTTGATTGTTATAAGCTCTAAGAAGGACTTTTTGACTAATAATAACTTTGAAAAGCCAGCTGTCTTGAAGCTGGGGCCTGGAAGAGGAGAGGTTTTGGAGCTCCTGTTTGTTGTCTCAGAGACATTCTGTACTGATGTGCTGAACTTTTAAATACAATTATTTTCCTCTCAGAGTCAGCTGTAACAGCCTTTCCTACAATTTTAAAAGTCAGGATGAATTATAATCAGCTAAATCAGTATCTCTGGCATCCCCAACTCTTCTCCAGCTACCAATTTTTTTACCTGACCTGGTGCATCTCACCTATGCTCATAAGAAATCTATGTTGGAGATGATAGTTTACGACTGATTACACCTCAGGCAGAAAGAAAACATTGTGACTTTTCTATAGGTAGAGCAGATTTAAAAATAAGGGAGGAGGGGGAAAAAAGAGAGATATGTACATGCAGGAGGATCGCTGGTCCGAAGACATGATGATAAGGTCTTAAGGCACCTTAGTGTTTTATAACCTTCCTTTGAACAAAATTTCAAATCTAAGCAGACTGACTCACCCCTTTGGACTTAAGTGCAGCTATGCCAAAGTTGATGTAAATTATTATAGGATTTTTTTTTTTAGCCAGATCTTTGGAATATGAATCACTGTCATTTTGGATGGAAAACATTTTATAACAGGTATTACTAGAGTATGGGTCACCCTATAATGTTTTCCACAACTGTTGTCTAGATTGTGAAACAAATAGGCTGCCCAATGATCTCCAAAATAAGTTCTTCCTTGAAGAGTAAAGTCAGTGTAATCTATAAAAAATTTTAGTGAAGAGGTGCAGTTATCAGTACCAAACATGATAACGGGAAGGCTGGGAGGCCTACCAGGAAAAAGTGTGATGAAAGACAATAAATTAAAACAGCATTAAAACTTATCTAACTAATGGCAAATAGTTTTGCGTAAGCATTCATCCTGATGCCTCGTTATAAAACCCTGAATGTGAAATAGGCAGAGTGATTTTGTAACCTGGATGCTCACAGGAATAGCAAGGGCTATGATCTCCAGAGTACCATCACACCTAACCCTGCGTGACTGGAGGGGTTTGTGCTTCTGCTAGAGGGTGAAGGAGGATCTCTGCTCCCTCCTGGCTGTGATCCTGATCTACTCTTCTCCTCGGTATAGCTGAGCCACTAGATGGGGCACATCTCCTGACCCTGCCCACCTCTAGTCACTGGCAGTTGAGTTGAGGCATCCTCAAAGAATTAAGTGCCAACACTCCTAGCAGTTTTGACCATAGGGTGCCACGCTGAACCTCATAAAAGGATGACTGACTCATTTAGAGCTGCACATTTGTAGGAGATACCAAACAGCCCATACAGCTTTTGGGGAGAGACTGCAGCAGGGCTTCGTTAACACAGATGATGACAGCTCTGTTGGTTGTACCTCTACCCCGTATGGGCCTGTGCAGCAGAGAAACGGGGAATAAAAAGGTACCCACTTTCAGTCAGCAGATACAGAATTTGTTATGCGTGTGCTCGGGGTCCAAAAATAACACAGGAGCGTTAAAAAAAAAAAGCGTTACTTAAATACAGAGAAAAAACCCAAACCAATTAATATTTAGCAATCTTACTGTACTGTTCAGAATCCATTTTCCCTTTGCATGCCGGCCCCCATTTCCCTTGGCTCTGAGGATTTCATTATCCCCAAGCCATGCCAATTCAGAGCAACTGGAGCTAAATTCCTCTACCTGTTTTGTGGCTCATCTGTGTCACTCCTTCATTTTCCAGTGACACCCGTTCACTGGCTTGTCTTTCACCATCTGGGATTTAAGCCAGTTGCTGCCCTTCCAGGCTGCGCATCACTGTTTCTCCAGCCTTTAGGCATCTATTTCTTCCTTCCTGTGTTAGCCACTTCCTCACTATCATTCATCACAGAGTTCTCTCTCTTTCAGGCTTGCATTTTTTTTTGCTACCCAAAGTTTCTTCCATTTTGTGCCACGCTACTTCCAAGTACAGCCTCATGAAGTTCTTGGTTAATATTTGATGGTGTGGCTGGGCGGAGGCAGCGGGGCTTTGCCACTTCTGCTGGGCGAGCCCTCCTCTTGCTACGCTGCCACCAGTGTAACCCTGATGGTAAGTCAGGACTTAAGTTTAAGGTTGCTTAAATGCTTCGTTGGGACAACTAAGGGCTTGGCTGAACAAGGAGATGAAAGACATTCTCTCTACCTACTCTCCACGTTTCCTGCCCATGTTTTTTGTTTGAGTTTGTTTTTTTATTCTCTTAAATGCTTCTGGAGGCTGCAAATTCCTAAGCAGCGAGGACCCATTAGATGCAAATTAGTGCAGACCATTGAGTAATTTATTTTTTTAAAACATTTGTTACCATGATACTGGCTTTGACTGAGATCACAGGTTTATTTCATACACTGATGTGAGCATTCTCATTGCAGCTTGTGGCTTAAAGCTTGACAATATTGATATCTGGGACGACAGTCATAGAATAGAATCGTAGAACAGAATCATAGAACAGTTGGAAGAGACCTTAAAGATCATCTAGTTCCAACTAGATGGATGAGCAGAGACACTTTCCACTAGACCAGGTTGATCAACTTAGTGTTCTTCCTTCATCGTTAGCACCATATTCATGTGGTTCAGGCCTCTGCCTTGGGCTGGAGCTTGATTTTCTGCAGTGTCACAACACTCTGAAATTCTTACAAATCGGTATTTAATTCTATTTATTTAAGTGAAGCTGTGCTGGCCACTGTACAATTATGCTAAATCTGGGACCAAGTTGTTGGAACCTTCCTGCATAGCAGCAAAGCGGCAAATGCTGGTGGTGTCTTCTTGAGCTTGACACCACCACCATCACATCTAAAAGCTCCTCTGACCAATCAGCCATGCAGCAACTGCTCCCTGCAAATACAGCTCTCGCTGTAAGCCAGCACGAGATGGCCAAGGTGACATCCTCACCTTGCTGGAGTTGCCTGTGGTTGTTGACACTGACTGCAGATGGATCTAGGATTCCTCCCTCCTTCCTTTCTCTTCTCTTCCTTCCATAAGCCAGGTAAAAATTGTCTTTTTTTCACTTAGCAGTGGTTTACCATCTACCTGTACAGAGTTCCTTGCTCAAAGTGTATTTTATTATTTATAGTTGATAGAAAAAGTAGAAATATGCAATGGTTTTCAGAAGGTCTACATTGTTCAAGAGGAACCGTTAGCAAAGATTAACACCAAGGCTTTAAGTTGCCTAAAAGGACATGAAATTAATTATGTATCTTGTTACGACAGCACACAAATGTTATAAATACATATGACTGCAAACATTGCAAACAATGTCTGCATCTGACCGAATCCATGCAACAGCTCCATCGCACACTCCATGCTAAATCTTCTGGTGGTGTAATCACCTCTCAAGGACAGACAGTGGTCATTTCACTACTTGTTACGTCCAGCAATTTATGAAGATTCATTGTGGGTGAATATGGACTAGGTTAGACAAAAGAGGCTGGTAGAGACATATATATATATATTTTTCAGAGCTTATGTTGTTGTCTGGTATAAATTTTCTAAATAACATAGGCCATAGGACTTGAATTAAAAAATCAACCCATGTTACTAATTAACATGGGTGGTTTTTTTTTTTCTTTTCCCTGCCCTGTAGCTAGTATTTGTAATTCATGTAAACATTGTAAAATTCAGATACAGCTACGTGCACTTGCACTTTTTCACTAGCAATTCATTAGCATGTCAGGTTCATAAAAAACATCCATAACGTGGCCAGGACAGTCTGGCTTTGCTTCCACTGGGGTTTTTCTCTCATCATCTTTGCTGTAGCAGAGCGTGGCCTTAGGGCAGAAATGCCTCTTTTTCTCCTTTGTCATTGGGGAAATAATTGTAGTTTCTTCAGAGCTGTAGCTCCGTTCCCAGTTATACCTAATTTATATGATAGAATTATAGAATGGTCCTGGCCGGAAGGGACCTGTAGGGTCATTAGTCCGACCTCCGCGCAGTCAGCAGAGACACTCCCAACTAGACCAGGTTGCCCAGAGCCTTGTTGAGCCTCACCTTGAATATCTCCAGGGAAGGGGCCTCAACCACGTCCCTGGGCAATATGTTCCAGTGTTCCACCACCCTCAGAGTAAAAAACTTATTCCTAATATCTGATCAAAATCTGCTCTTCTCCAGCTTGAAGCCATTGCCCCTCATCCTGTCATTGCAGGCCTTTGTAAACAGACTCTGTAGGCTCCCTTCAGGTACTGGAAGGCTGCTATTAGGTCTCCCGGAGCCTCCTTCTCCAGGCTGAACCACGCCAGCTCCCTCAGCCTGTCCTTGTAGTAAACGTGCTCCAACCCCATGATCATTTTCGTGGTCCTCCTCTGGACCCACTCCATCAGGTCCACGTCCTTTCTATATTGAGGTCTCCAGACCTGCACACTGTACTCCAGTATCAGGGGAGTTGATGTGTTGTACATGTGGGAGCGGAGGAGAGGTACTTTCAGGGTTAGGACACGAGGTTGGGAGATGTTCTGATGCCTGTGTTCCTGTTGCTGCAGGATGCTCCTGCCTCAGAGCAGAGCTTAGGGTTCAGCTTTCAGCAGGCTCACTGATGGCAGCCACGTGTTGGGTCTCCTGCCAGCAGGGAGCAAGAATTACTGTCCTTGTGAACATCAGTGAAGCAATAAAATGTTGGGGTTGGCTGTATTCTGGTGCGTGGGGAGAGCACTCACATGAGTCCACCTATGTGTGCTGCAAGAGAACATGGCAGGAGAGTGGAGAACCAGCATGATATTGCCCACTCCCCTGGTTGCTCTGAGTGCCAGGCATTTTGAAAATGTAGGTAAGAACAAAGTTCACAAAGCAATGCTATTTTTGTCATGCTTTATTGATTTCTAACTCATTTTATGGGTATTTTTAAAGCCATAATTCTTCAAATTCCCAAGCTTCTTGCAGGCAGCCCTGTTGACTTCAGCTGGGCTCCCTCCATGAGCAAGGGGTTCAGAGATCATCTGAGTGCTCTCTCCAGCTACTGGTAAGCAAACACCAGCTCGTGGTCATCCCACATCATCGAGCAGTTGACCAAGAGCTGCCTACCAGGAGTCACTTGTGGTGCCCAGACAGCCTCATGATCATCTTTTCCCTTATTTCATTGTGCTGTGCATCACCTTAGGAGAACCACATAAGACTGTTTTAAATTCCTGTACTAAGATAGCAAGTAGACCTGTTTTCCCCACTACAGAAAGATGTTCATTTCTCCACATAAAGCTGTTCATAAAGCTCTGGTGAAAATTTTTACAAAAGGAAGCATTTGCCACACTAAAGTGTATTTTAAATATTTGCAAGAATTCTAACAGTGAATGATTTTGATTCAAATGAAGCTACTGCTTATCAGGAGACAGAGCTTATGCAGAACTTAGTCTTGCAAGCAAAAAATATTATTATACAGCCACTTAGCATAATTGCTATGTAAGAATAGGATCTAGCAAAGCATTAAAGTGAACGTCTGACATTTAAACATCTGGTTAGAGTTAGTGTGGCAATTATTTTACCTTTATGTCAGAAAACCCCTGCCATGTTAAAGTTTAATTTCTCAGGTTTAGAGCCCATGAGCTTTGCATAAAAATAAGGTTTTATTTTATATGAAAATGTGCTCTGTCATAGTCAGATTTTTTTTTTCTTTCCCTCATTTGCCCTCAAACGTGGGTGTCTGAGGCTGACATATTGTCTCAGCAAATTAAGTCAAGCTGGAAGCAAGGGTACAGTGTTACAACAGAGCAGCAAATAAGATTTACATTTTCTAGCAACAGTAGTAATTAGGCCATTGCATATTTTATACCTTCATGTTTATTTTCAAAGCAGTATATCAAAATAAGCATAGATGTAATGAGGCATAAGCGCTCCAATGAGCAGTCGGGGTTCATCAAGTAAAAACTACAAATTACTCTTCAATTTTGCTGCCACCCACAGAGTTCATATGTTTAAAATACCAGCAGGCAGGTGCTCTGGCCAGAGCTAATTGGGTCTGTAGTTAGGGGCATACTGGGTTTCTGTAATACAAATTATTAAGGCAACAGGCCTAATTTTGTGTGATACAGTACTTGGCATCATGTTGTGGACTTCACTGCAGTGCGTGAGGTGCTTTGGGAATTAAAATGAAGTTTTGAGCTGGTTGTGCTGGTGGTGCAGATGGTTATAACTGCTTGACTTGAGGCATCCAGAGCTGTGCCAAGTGGGGATAAGCAGACAGGCATTGAAATCAGGGTCACAGGTCCCCAAGACAAGACAGCGAAGATCTGAGCCCTCCACAAAATACTTTCTTGCTGCCTGTAATGCCATTGGGTGTAATGTAAAAGACAGGGTCTTGGGTTCAATGGCTTTGGAAATCAGAGAGATCCACTGCTGCTGAGGGAAGAGGATGGTCTAGCTCTAAATTCTTGTGACCCCAAGAGTATCCTCACTGCGGCTGCATATAGAGTGTCTGTGTCCTTGTGTGTGTTAGGTGAAGTTGCTGCTCTCCCTTGCCATGCTGAGCACATGGCTTGGGCAATAACCCTTATTCTCAACCCCAATTTTTGCACACAGTCATGCAATGTTTGCCTACACGTGGTGGTGCTTTTCCCACCACCAGGGTTGGTGACTCAATCGCCTCCCTAGGCAGGCTGTTCCAGTGCCTGACCACTCTTTCAGTAATTCTTCCTAATATCTAATTTAAACCTCCCCTGATGCAACTTCAGACCATTTCCTCTGGTCCTGTCATTATTCACTTGGGAGAAGAGGCCAGCACCCATATCTCTACAACTTCCTTTCAGGTAGTTGTAGAGGACAATGAGGTCTCCCCTCAGCCTCTTCTTCTCCAAACTAAACATGTGCAGTACCCTCAGCCTCTCCTTATATCACTTGTTCTCTAGACCCCTCACCAGCTTGGTGGCTTTAAAGAGTTATTGGTCTCTTTTTGTTCCTGTTCCCTTCTTGGCTTCACCTTCCCGTCCCAGAGATGCGATCCTTCCTTAATGTCAGTTAGAGTTCCTCATACCCAGATCCATACTGGAAGTACTGTAAGAAAACATAACCCTTTGGCTTTTTCCCCCCACAGGTCTGATGCCACACAAGCCTTGCTGCAGCTCTCACGAATAGAAAACAGGTTGGGTATTCCCATCTGTCCTCTTTTGAATTGCATCAATTCTGATTATGAACCAGAAAGAAGAAGAAATGGAGGAGAGCTCCCCGCCACTCTGTGCCACCTGCGGCCAAGCGCATCTACCAGAAGAAAACCACTTGTACAGCTACACCGAAGAAGTAGACGATGATCTGATCTGCCACATATGCCTGCAACCTCTGCTTCAGCCGTTAGACACGCTCTGCGGTCACACCTTCTGCACCGCCTGCCTTACGAACTTCCTCGTGGAAAAAGACTTCTGCCCCATGGACCGCAAGCTGGTGATACTCCAGACGTGCAGGAAGTCCAGCATCCTAGTGAATAACCTCCTGGACAAGCTAATGGTTAGCTGCCCTTTCACAGAACACTGCTCAGAGGTCGTGCAACGCGGTCACCTCGAACAGCATTTCCAAACCCAGTAAGTTGCTGTTGCTAGACCTTTCTTTACACTCTTTTTCTTAAGAAGAGGAAGAAGTATATTCAGTTAATGCTGATTAAAATGGACAATTAATGCAAAGTAAGATTTATAGATTTCAGTCCCAAAGAATGCCTAGAGTATCATGAATTTTGAGCTGAATGTAGTCCATTTATATGACAATATCTCACTGTTTTTTTAGAATCACATGCATTCAAGGTACTTCATGCTACTGTTAGCAGTTCTGGGTGGATAACTTGTGGTTAGCTGCATAATGGAAACGTGTATTTAGTCATCCAAAGAGATCTGTGAGTTTTAGGAAGCTGAGCTACCATAAATTTTTTAGTTGTACATTAAGGGTTTTATAATTGCCCTTTCTTCAATCCTTGTTGGAATCACAAATGACCTATATGAGAAGTAGAGCAGAAAGTATTCCCGTTTTGTATTGGTCTTGGGAGCTGAGCACTCCTTTCTTTCAGGTGAGCATAAGCACTTACCCATGCACTGCATCGGGGGGCTCGCAGAGCTCCAGGTTCTTTGATGTGGTGTGGAAGAGCTCCCTGGCTGGGCTTTCCCTTCCTGATTTACCTCTCCTGGTGGCTAGGACACCCTCTCTCCTGCCTCTGGGAGAGACCTCTGAGGAAGCAGTTTGGTTCCTCTGCAAGGAGGAAACTGATGATGAATGATCCTCTGTTTTGCAGGCTGAAAGCATGTGCTGCTGCTTTTGTCTTGTTTCTTCTGTCTTTTGAAAGGAAGGGAGAAGAGTAAAGGTCTATGGTTTCTGTTGACAGACAAATGCAGATCTGAGGAGAGGTGGGGTCTAAGAGATGCCCTTTTGGTTTTTTGGCCTGTATCTTCTGTCCAGTGAAAAGACTTACCCTGCGGCTTTCAGGTGTGAGTTTTATTCCTAGGTGTGTTGAGGAGGAAGCCTTGGTGACCAGGGCAGGGCTCCAGACTGCAGCTGGGGCACATTCCTACAGAGACATGGTAATGCTGATGAGCCAGAGCATGGAGATGTTTTCACATGGCTGCAAGCTTTTAAGTCTTCAAGCCCGTAACTGCAAATGGCTCCACAGTCTGCCATTCAAACATATCCCCATTTGAACTGGAGACCTCATTTCTTCAAGCACCTGGATTCTCATAAGGAATTTATTCACTGAAAACAGACACTGAAGTTAGGGTTGTTTAACCAACCAAAAAATATGACACTCTTGCATTACTAAAGCTGAAAAAAAAATACTAGCAAACAGTTTCTTGTCCCCTTGCAAAAGTCAAGAGCCCACTTTTCACATGCTAGAGGCTTGGTGTTTGGGGATTTGGATGCCCTTGGCCCACGCAGTTCTGGACCTGACTTTCCTGGCTGAGGGTGCTGCTGTCTCATGACCCATGGCGTAAGAGGTGGTGGCAGCAGCCCCCAGCAGTGCTCGGCAGGGTTAGTTTTCTGCTGCTAAGGGGAAAAATTAGCAAAGTTACTTATTCTTTTCTGCCTTTAGTCAGTACTTCTCTGACAGACTTCCAATACAGATTTCAATAGTCATGTAGGTAAAGGGGCCAACAGTCTGCTCAGAGTTGCTGTTATTATTTTTCTCTACAAATTCCAACAATAAAATCTTGAGCCCCTAGTGCAAATACTCCTTTCTCTTTGCTATACATACAGATGACTTCAATGTATTTAAGATCCTTCTTTTTGTCTTTTTTTTTTTTGAGATAGAATCATAGAATTATCTAGGTTGGAAGGGACCTTTAAGATCATCATGTCTAACTATCAGCCTAACACTGCCAAAACCACCAATAAATGATGTGAGATGGTGGAGCTGTGGCCATAAAATTGGCAGGAAAAAGAACTCCCATGCAATAAATAAGCAAATTGGAATTTTGTTTTTTTTATGCAGAAACCACACAACTAGCACAATTCCTGATATCTTGTGCTGACTCTCCTACATGGGCACCCTTCACACACAGGCCTTGCAGAATTGCAGTGTTGTAAACCATGATTTGATCCTCTGAAAGCCTGACAAGTTTTATTCCAGTGCTTATAACTGAATGTCCCTGGCCTGGACTTTACCCTCAGGATCTTCAAGACCCTATGCCTTTGGCTCACTTGGCCTGAGCCCAGCCAGGGGCAGGAGGAACTGGCTTAGTGACATGTTCCCACAGCCTCTTGCTGTTCCTCCTCCCCTGTGCCAGGCTCCCCCCACCAAGTCCTGCCTTTGAAAACCCAAGGAAGAAGGAGACTGGAGGGATGGAGCAGTGGTCTCCCTTCCCATCAAACCCTAAAACCTCTAAGGCAGTGCAGTATGAAGCACTGCTACCTTGGCTGGGTGGCTTCTCCTTTGCCCTTTCCTTCCTTGGTGCAGAGAGCTGTTACTTTAAGGCCGAGGGACAGATGCAGGAGAGTAGGAAATCACAGGGAACCTTTGCTGATGGGGGGTTCAGCTTTCTGAGGGGTGGTAGAACAGCCTCGCTGGCATTCATACACAAGGAAAGAATTAGGAGGGACCCCTAAAGGAGGATTTAGAATCATAGAAGTAGGGAATATCATAGGCTTCTGCAACCTTGTGTAGTACCTTTACATTTTTTAAGCATACCCAAAGGTATGCTTCTGCCTAATTTCATTCTCAGAAATGCAGAAACCTCCCTTGCCATCCCACTTCCAACTCATGGCAGGACAGGAGAGGAGAAGGGCGTTGTGCTCTTCAGGCACCGGCTCCATCACCCCCAAGCATAGAGCAAATTATAGTCGATGCTGTTCTCTCTAGCGTTGGTGAATCAAAAGAGGAGAGAGAAAGTGTGTGACTTTGCTAAGAAAAAAAAGTAAAATCATAATCATAAACAATCCGGTGCCTGCGGTGAGAATGGCTCAGAGCCCATCTGAAATCTCGACTGAACGTGATCTGGGTTCTCAGTGAATAAATTAAAGTAGATTCTGGTAGAGTCACCGGGGCAGTCGGCAGCCCTTGCGATTCTTGCATGATTCAGGCTCAGACCAATCCTGGTTCTCAGAGAGAAAATGAAAGCGTGCCCTGACCAGAGATGAGGTCACTGATGGGACAAGGTGAGTTTGCTGTGTTTTATGCTTTGTAATTGATGAGGGAACTTTATGTTTTTTCAAATGTCGGTTGCTATGGAGTAGTCCATTAAAAGCATCCTTATTTAAAGTGTTTGCTTAAAAAAAACTAGCAAACAATACACAACCAAGAAGAGATATGTCCTTGGTTTATTACATGATTTATGTTTGCACAAAAATGTCTGAGTGGATTTGGAGAATTCAGACTGAGATGCAAACACTCAGCAGTTGGCTGTGATCTTTTGTGGTGTTTTACTTTAAAAAAAGGTGTGGTCTTCTGATATCGCCTGCCTCGAAAACTCCACAGGGGGTATTTTTTTTCCTCCCCCCTGCCTTGTCAGACAGCTACACCCTTCTGTGATGCAGTTCAGCTCGTAACCCATCTGCTTGTGGGCAGTGATGTAAACGTACCAGCTGCCTCTGAAGAACCACTCTGAATCCTGCAGGAGGCAGGTCTCTTCCCTGAGCATCGCTCTCCTCTGCAGCATAAGTCACTGTCTCGCCAACCATGCTGTGCTGTCCCTAAACCCTCACATCTACCCATCCGAGAGTCAGATCGAGTAATCCTCTTACAGGTCAATGATTTTTTGCAGTGTAGCGCCGTTTGAGGGATTTAAGCTCCAGTCATAATGTGCTACCATTGCGTTGAAATGTGAAGGCTCGCTTAGAAGGGGCTTGGCTGGCACAAAGGCTTCACGTTGTGTGTCCCACCAGCACAAAAGAGACAGTTGGAAGGAGGAAACCTAGCAGCAGTGCCAGCCCTGCACTGGAAATGAAGGCTCTCCTGTTACTGGTCCTACCTTGGCTAAGTCCGGCAAACTACATAGACAATGTGGGCAACCTGCACTTCTTGTACTCCGAGCTGTGAGTACGCACGGTCGCCCTGGCGTCGTGCTCTCTGTCTCTTGTCTGTCTCACCCGAGTGGCGGGAAGGGGCTTGCCACGAGCCCTTTTGGGTGGGGGTATCTGTCTGTCTGTCCGCCCGCATGTCTGTGCCTGTGCGTACGTGCGAAGAAAATCCCTCAACCTCTTGCCAGCAGCTTCAAACCGTGCTGTGAATTAGCAGCTTCCCATCCGGAGGGCTAATTATAGCAGTACGTTCCCCATTGCTCTCTGCTTTGGGAGCAGCCGAGACATACTGAGCAAAGCTGCCTTTTCCCCCGTCCACTTGCTCTTCTGTGCCGACATTCTCGGTGGCTGTTGGGTTTGGGTTGGTTGGGGTTTTTTTGTTTGTTTGTTTGTTTAATTTCTGAATCTGTGTCTTCTTTACTTTTCATAAATACCCTTGCAGGGGAGGTGGGCGTAGAGGAGGGCATCAGGGTAGCCGTCCCCGATGGAGCGCTCTCTGTGTGCACATGCATCATGTTCTGTGTGTAAAGCTGCACGCCTATAGCAAAACGCTGAAGAAGCCTTTCACCAGAAATAATTCACTGGAGACAGGAGAGAAATTTCCCCTATTTCTGTTTCCGACCACAGCAGATTGCTATTTTCTCTGTAACGCAAATGTAAGCCTAGCAATCCATTCATATATCTTCATGTGTTGTTTTATTTTTTAAAAACACAGCACCTCAAACAACCCCAGACCTGATCTTTCCAACCCATAAAACAAATATGCTATGGTATCATCCATAAATGATACTAGTTTAATTGGTGCTTGAATGTTATTGTATTAGTTACTAGGGGGTTTATGACTAGAAATAGATATTTGCTCCATTATGCTTTAAATAATTAGGTTTTGTTTTTATTTTAACAAATTGTAAACTCCGAAGATCTTCTTTGAGATAATGAATGAAATGGCTGCTTCTGCTTAAAAATGAAAAATTGACTGTGTTGTGCCTATAGTGGGAATATTTTAGTAACAGTTGTGATTAGTACCAATGAGACTAATTTCCAAATGATTTTGTCTCTACTGTCAGACAAAAATAGCAGTGTTTTGCCGAAACACAAAGTCCCCTTTTGAAATTCTTGCGTGATATGCATGGCGGCTATTAATAATTCAGTCACGCTGCCTACAACAGCTCAGGATTTCTGTGTGCCATAGGTGGTTTTAAACACTTAAAAAATCTGGTGTTGAGGGTTGCAGCTATGCCCTCATTTTAATTTACTTATTTAATTTTCTTTTTAAAGAACGTTAATTTAAAAAAGGACAAAAAAGCCCCCCAGTTAAGCCAAGCAGGCTACAGGAGTAATCAAGCTCAAAACAGAGCAGATGAACACTTATAGTGGAAACAATGGCATCTGGGACATCTAGTTTCCAGGAAAACAAACTGACGAGATTAATCAGAGCACAGGCGCAGACGCAGCCTACTCGCTTTTCTTGGGGAATTCAGGTTCACTGATTCTCCCAGGGTAAAGGGCTCCGATGTACAGTAGCTGTTCATCTCTTATTTATTTAGCCTTCTAACCCACAGAGATGTTATTCTTGCTGGATGTCAGCAGTCGTGCTTAACGGAGTGGGTGTGGGCTGGGGCATGGACGTGCATCTTCAGCTGTCAGCAATGGGAGGTGCAGGTCCCCATTCCCAGGGTGCTACCTGGATCCAGGAGCTGGTCCTCAAAACCTCCTGCACCGCTCCATCTCTGACTGAGGCAGCAAAAAGCAGGAATTACTGGGGCTGACATAGTCCAAAAGGGCGCTGGGCAGTTTGAGCTTGTTTCAGGAATCTCTCCTCCTCCGTGTGTATTTGGTGCCTTGGCTGCTGCTGGGTGCTGCACAAGGCACCGACTTGCTAAGCTGTGGGATGGATTCAAGGTCCTCTCTAATAGCTGCAGTTAGAAGAAAAAGAGAAATACTGTTTTCAGTCCTGTTTGGTCAGTTTATACAAACGTTATGACCTACAGGTTGCTACTTCGGTTGCTCAGGCACTTGCAGGCAGGATGTTTTTCATGCAAAGATTTTGAGTAGCACAGCACAGACGCCAGTGTCCAGGACAGCCTTGCACCTGGGGGCACAGGTTTACTGCCCCAACCCTTTTGTACCCCAAAACCCCACAAAGGCAGCTTCATATATCCTTCCCCACAGGTAACCAAAAAGCTACTACCATGTGTAGCTGCATGGCTCGAAATTAGACCATAGTATGCAGAAAGCATTATTTTTTTTGTCATATCACACTATCTTTGGTTGCTGGCCAGTACGAATACTGGCCTAAGTCAGGACTCATTATTTTGTTGGCTGGCAGCCACCAGAGATACCAGTCGAGGAGGAGGAAAGGACTGGTAGAGGTGCAAGCAGCAAGGGAAGAGCTGGAGGACCATCGGGGACATGGTTACTATCATTGGACCCAGCACAAGAGAAAAGAATAAGAGAACTGGGATTTGCACTGCCCTCCTGTTCATACAGCCCATCTCTTCCCTTCTACCCCCCTTATTTGCTTTAGTTTGAGGGCATATTTTTTTTCCTAAGTGTGGAATGAGTGGCTTGGGGAATAGGGATTACTGTAAAAAAAGGCCCAAAGCCCCTCCAGAGTTGTGGGCTCTGGAATCTGTCTAAGAAATAAAGAGGAGATTTTAGGAGAGTCAAAGAGGAGAAATGAAGCTGGGGAAAGGCCATGTCAGACTTTTGCACTCCAGCTGGGTGGCACGCGGGTAGGAAAGAGAGGTGTGTGGATGTGTTGTAGTGACGCTCGATGAGACAGATTTTGGTTGTTGCTATTTTTTAATTTTCTAATAACAGTCTGATAAATATAGGTATTCTCAGTAAGCAAATACATATCTCCTCACACTGCAGCCTGCACTAATACCACTTCCCTGGCCATTGACTATCATCCTTCCTTTGACCCTCAGCACAGATGCTGTTCTTGCCCTTGCTCTTAGCCAAGTCAGTCTTCAGAACAACCTGTGATAAGCCAGGGTGATCCCTCCCAAGGGGAAGCCCACAGAAACACGTGGCAGAAGGACAACAGAAATTTGTATAGTCTCCCTTGAGGAACTTCTGGGAGGAGGTGGAATGTAGCCACACCAGCCCAATGGCTCTCAGCTGCATAAGGGTCTACGTGGGTCTTGAGGAGACCCCAGTCCAAGGTCTATGCATTCTCCTTTATGTTCCTGTAAAGATATTTTGACAGGAATCCGCTCTCTTTCTTCCTTATCTAAAATTACTTCAGAATGGAAATACTTGCCCAAGCAGTCTTTTGAGTTAGGTTAAGTTATCCCCCCAGTTAAAAACAAGGTGTGTAGATGGAGAGGTCACCTGTGACCAATGCAGGAGGCTCTCCTGGGGGTGAGGACCTGGTGGCACTGCTCATACCAAAGGAATCCAGCCTCCATCGCTATCCCTCTCGCTTCAAAGCAGGACCTGTGCAAAGAGGTATTTCTCAATAGAAGGATATTCTGCCCTTTGAGCTCAATAAACCACTCAGAAATAAAATTATGAGGGGAAAGAGGTTGCAAGACTAGACAGCGAATAACCTCACCTTGTCCCTCAGAGGACCTCAGTCACGTGGAAAGCATGGGGTGGTTTCCAACTTAATCCCCCTTCGGCACGTGGCCGTGCTGACCGAGCAAGTGCCCAGGAGGGTGCCAGGCATCCTGTGTGTTCAGCACAGGTCGAGCACTGGGGAGCCAGTGGCAGCGGCTGTTGCTGGCGCTGCTTCCCTCCAGGGATTAAACAGCTCCTGGCCTTAGTCACTGCTGGTAATCCACCAGCTAGATCCACCCCACTATTTTGAAACAAGCCATTTTTTAAAAAAATCTATTGTTTGTTAGAGTGAAATGCACAGCCTACTCCTGCATGCAAAAAAATTACTTATTTTTTCTTGCCCCTTTTGGGTTTTATGTGAAACAGTCAAAGGGATCTCACCAAATTAACTGGATCCAATTTCCCCATATAACTTTTTTATGATAACCACACTCTTAAATTTCAAAACAGCACTTTGGGCTTGCATGGGCAGTAAAATTTTGTTTCTCTCTTCATTCAGTTTAAAAAGAAGAGACACAAGCGGCAGCTGTCTTCTAGTGTACGTAGTTTTTTACACTGAGAACAATTTAGTTCAAGCTATTAGGTGCACCCTCCCAGCCCCCTTCCAGCACCGAGCTTAACCACGTGCCCAACCTCTTTAATTTCTGTCCAACTCAGTGGGGAAACTTGTGTCTGGCTTCAAGTCTGCCCTTGTGAAATTAGTTGCACAGAGGCTGGGGAGCACAGGGCATGAATTATTCATGACAAAACCGATAAGCCTGGACCACCTTTTGGGCTCATGTTTTAGCCCACTGCAAAAGCCACGTGTTGGCCTCCTTACTCCATGCAAAACTGTGGGTTTGGAAATCTGTGTCGGAGTTAAGCTGTGAGGTTAATTAAAGCTGAAAGTGTTGGAAGGCAAAGCTTGAATGGAAAGATTCTTGAATGAAAATATAAAGGAAATGTTTAGAATAACTGCATTAAATAGCCCGGGCAAAGCACGCTCAGATAAAATGCAAAGGGTCTTTTCCAGTGCACAAGAATTGGATGTCTCTACAGGGAAAGCAGAACTGAGGTGAGTTGAAGGAGAAAGGCATAGAGAGCTGCCTATTAGCTTCACTCCTGTGCTACAGCCTCACAAAGGGGCCAGGATGGAAACATGACAAACTGACATCTAGCATGGAAGAAAGAAGCATAGTCTTCTCAGTTCCTGGCTCTCTTGTCCTTAATATCCTCTTTGAGAAAGCTGCTGCTGTGGATATTGTCTTATAGCAAGTCTGAGCAGATATCATGGTACAGGGAAGGAGTAGGAACTGGGCACTCTCAGGATCCCATTTTTTCTCCCCAAGCTATCTGCAAGGGCAGCAGATCCTCCAAGGAGTTGGTTTTCATTCAGACTTCTGAGATCTCTCCCAGAATCTCCAGGAACTGGAGCTGTAATTCCAGCTGGAATCTCTAGCTAATGTCACTTCCCAAGTTTGTCCCCTCACCACCTTGTGTCTGACCCCATTCCACCAGCCCTCTTGCTTGCTCTTCCAGTCCTGCCTACTGCTTCGTACCTTTTCTGGTCCTTAACTTTGTTTATCCCCCTCCTCACTTATGCCTTGACCTTGCTTCTGTCCTTTGACCTTTCGTCCTTTTGACCTTTGTGTTTCCAGCCTTTAGAACTGAACAGTAAATCTTGACATTTTAGTATGAAATATGTCCTGAAAGCCCCCAAGCAGAAGCCCACGTAAGTGAACTGCAAATACACTGTATTATTCTTAAAAGTACAGCAGGAATTATCGTCTAAGCTTACGGTGTTGAGGTGATCAAAGTGAATTTTCTAAATCCATTAGGTGGTGTATACAGGAGTGTTTGACACAGACTAAGTTGCTAGCACAGGAGGTGCAGCAGAAAGGAGCCATTTCTATTGACAATGACCTGTTTGGGTTTGGTCACTCTTTGACCAAGGGCTAATTGCACTCTGCCAAATATGCACTGTTTCCCCCTTGGCACGGTGGGGTCTGGATCTCTCCCACACCTTCTGCCACCCTCTCCTAGAGATGGCACCTTTCCCTGCCTGCAGGACCCCCCTGGTTCCGCAGCCCGGGTTAGAGAGCACCACATTTTCATGGTATGAGTAAGTGTTACCAGCTTTTTCCCCAGCTCTGTGATTCTAGGTGCAGACATAAATTTGTCTGGGACAACTCCAGAAACCGAAAACCCTTTGAGAGCTTTAAGAGTTTGTTGATTCTGCCTGGTAATTTTGTGTGCAAGGAAAGTTGGCATTTCAGTCATATTTTGAGAAAGATCCTGCTTCGTCCCTTCTGCGAATGCATGAAACTGGCCATCACTCCATTCACAGCTACCTACACACAGCTGAGATCAGAATTAGACCGTGTACTCTGCTGGAATGTTTTCTCCTGGCTGGACCCTTCTCACACCTTTGCTGACGTTGGCCAGCGTCAACCTCAACAAACACAATTAGTTGCCAAAAGTAAAACCTGAGGCAGCCAAAAAAGTTAAACCCAGCCAAGCTGGAAAAGCAATGCAACAATCGTGGTTGGTAGAAAGGTTTCTTTTCATGAGCGAGTTATGTCTCGGTTATGTTCGATTTTTGCACAGGCCACTCCAAAGAAGTGCGCTTACGTGCCTTGCCCATGTTAACGGGAGCACGGAGAGGGCAAACCTTGTCCCAACTCAGAGGCTGCTTCACAACGGGCAATCCACCTTGGGATGGGAACCAAAGAGGGCAAAGCACTGGGAAGGGGCTGGAGGGGAGCTGGCGGGATAGGAGGGAAGGAATGAAGTGATGGGAGCTGTGGGAGGTCGGTGGTTACTCACGAGCAACAGACTCTCATTTCTCGGGCCGTATGCTGCGAATTTGGCCGACCTCCGCATCTCTCTGACAATTAACCTAGTTTAGCACTGGCACTGGCAGTGTGACAAGGATATTTTTCCTTGAGCTATTTCCCTGACAAATCTGGCAGAACTGGGCTGTCCTGCAACGCGAGGATAAACACTGCTCTCGCAGAGCTCTTATGCCTGTCATAGCTTAAAATCCTGCTCCGAATCCCGCTTCTGAGATCAGCGGCCACGCAGCCCCTTTCACTGTAGGGAAGCAGACCAGTAGGTCTCAGGGTCTTTGGGGTTTTTTTGACGCTTTTAACCTTTTGGGCGAATCTGCCTTCAAGGTCCCCAGCCTACAGAGCAGCCGTCTGTGTTTGCGACAGTCTCCATGAGCAGAGCTCTCTTTAAGTAACTAGGAGGTGCTTTTCTGTATCTTGGCATGTCACTGCATGTGCAAACTGTCCCCACCTCGAGCCATGTAGTGACCAAGTGCACAAGGATGCCAACAGCACAGGAGACAAATGCAGAGGTTTTGTAGTAACATCACTGGCAATGTTGGACTAAGAGCCTGGCCTGTGTGACAACATAGATGTGGTTGCCTGGAGATTCAAAAGGAGGGTCCAGGTGAGGACCTCTGTGTTGAACTGGTACCTCAGTGGAGGGATCTGTTTGTCAATGACATGTCATGTGTCATAACTAGAAGGCCAACAGATTCCTGGCTTGGAGCTGAGCTCTATTTCAGGATTAAGAACTTTTTTTTTCTAAATCATCTTAGAAAGCTGAATTTACCCCTAGGCCTCAGCAAAGTTGCAGCTGGTGAAGACTGAATTTAGCCAGTGAATCCTTGGGCTCTCTCTAGAACATGCTTTATTCATTCATATGATCTACTAATTGACAACAGATTCCGAATATAAATTACAGCAAATTCAGGAGCAACCTAGTGAAATGACTGGAGATTGCAACGGATGCCGTGCAACTTTTACACAAAGAAAATGAACTGTGAAGCATCCATAACCTCTACATATTGTACAATACCTCCTTCCTATATGAAGGAAAAGACACTGACTAACAGTGGGCAGGCCAAGCCATATTTATATGAAGCTTCTCTCTCCTTTCTGTTGAGTTTCTGTTGGAAGCACCATCAAACTATTGATAAAGTCTTCTTGTTCTCAGTGGTGCAGGCAGACAATCAGATTTATAACGGTCACACATAGCATTGACTGTATCTGCTCTGATATTCATGCTCTCCTCTTTTTATCACAATGCCGAGCTGAGTATAATGGATCTCTGGGTGAGGAGAAAACAATCAGCATTGATTCCTCTGTCCTTGTGGAGTTGCCTTGCTCCATGACGCTGCTGTGACATATGGCATGAAATCAGGTTAAGATGAGGTATTTGCAAGGCTGGGTAAAAACCAACGCTTGGTTTCTATTTGCTCTTCTGCTAACTCTCTGCATATTATTTTCCTAAATAATGTAAGATAACTGAATAAAATGTCTTTAGCAGTATAAATTTCAGCTACAATATTTGGTTATCAGTGTGTTGCTTTGGGATCTGGTTTTCCCTCCTCAACTCTCTTGAAATCGCGTTGGCAGGAAGTGTTTCAGGTCAGCAAGTCATTTCATGTGCACTTGTTGGGAATCTTACACCTCTCGCTATATTGCACTTTGCAGTCCCATCATTCATTAGACAGTTTTTAATATATTCTTAATGTAGAATTTCTATAATTTAGTGACCTCTTAAATAAAGGATGAGGAGAATCTGATGTGCTGTAAGGGCCACATTTTCCTCTCTCCTCTTCAGAACTTAGTGAACTGACAAGTAGACTGATAGCCTCAGTATGTTTTGTGTTTTATTAGGAACAGACAGTACTATTTTTGAAAGCATAATTCAGGTATTTTCTGTTCTCCTCCTGTACGTGATAAGCATTATTGTTATAACAATATAACATATTGTTATATGTTATTTTTAGCATTCAGTTAGCAGTGGTGATGTCCCACTGTTTTTAACCTTCCCTTCCCATGTAAAATGGGTAGTGGAAGAGTTTCATAGGAGCATCCGCAGAGGCCCCTTCACTTGTGGATTTTACAACTCAACAGTAGGAAAGGCCGGAAAACATCCCATGTGGAGCAGGCTTTTATAGAGAGGAGATGGGCATGATTAACCAAATCTATCCTGTGATCCACAGGAGACCACTGGAAGCAGAGAGTACACTGTGCTGCTGCTACTATATGAGGACGTGTAGGTTGATATGGATGAGGAAAGCTGTTTCGCTTGATATGTATGAGCACCTCCTGCCAAGAGGCTAAATTACAGTCAGAAATAAGTGCTCTATATGAAGAGCACATGTTGCAACACAGCCCGTTGCCAAACAGGTTTTGCAGGGGAGCGGGAATCCCAGGAGGTGGTTGTAGCTTGCCCTTGTCAGCTCCCAAAGGAGCCTCACCACTGGTTCTGGTTTAAACATTTGGCACATCTCTCCTTCAAGCGTTACTACCTGGGCTGTTATTACAGCAGGAAGGTGGCATTGCTGGAGAAAGGATGAATACAGTTCTTTCCCTTTGTGTATACGCTGGTGTTTCTCTTTTGCCCTTGGCACTGTGGGATTACAGTTGTCATTGGGATCTGTTGCGGAGATGTTGAAGGTGCCAGTTGCCAGTAATGCCAGTAATATTAGTAAATCAGTCTAGAAATGTGGAGAAGATCCTGCTGTGGGTGCCCAGTGGTGGCTACTGTGATCCATGCAATCCCTGTGTCCCCCTGCTGCCACCTGGGCCCTGACATAGGACTGGCAGTGTCCTGCATGTCCTTCACAGCCTCCAGCGCTGGGGATGTGCAGTGCTCTCCACATCTGCTTTCCACCTGCTCTGTGCTGTCGTGGGTGAAAGGTATGGCCATACAAATATACTTTCCTTAGTGCTGTGTCAGTACATTTTCTCAATGTCCATTTTTAAATTGCATTTAAATTTTGCATATCTTGATGATTGAGTATACGTTGCTTCTCACAAACATGCTGCTTCCAGTTCCTTCCCTCAGAGGAGATTAAATTCCAGTACATTCTTCTTCTATCCTTCCAAGGCATGAGTGTAATGAGGTTGGACAGTTATGGTTGCTGGATTTCACTTTTTTTCTGCTCTCTCCCCAGTGTTCTAAGCATCTGTAGGTTTGAAGGCACTTACACTTATGGTATTTGAGTTCAAAATAAATCAGAAGAGAATAGACCAAAACAGGACAGAGCATTTAATAAGATATATAGTGTACATATAAACTTTCCCTTAATATGTTGAGCTGACAAAGCAAATAAAAGCACAGTCCCACAAATCCGCCTTTTTTGCAAGCTAGGCTTGAATAAAAGTAACGTGACCCAAGTGAACAAAAGAAATTTATAAAGGGAGGCCAAGACCAGGTAATCCTTTTCTAGAGCTGATGAACTGTGATCCATAACAGATATCTCCAAAACACATTTGCTCCTGTTCCACCTACCTTACAACACAATCTGTCTTCTTTTGACCTTTCCCCCCTTCTTCAGCAGATGCTTAGTTACATCCTTCGTATTTTTGCTAACTCAGTATTGCAGAGAGGTTAATGGTCTCTGTCTTAGAGAGAAAATGCATTTCACAGATCTGTGGTAGCCTCCTTGCTTTTGGTTGAGGTCTGCTAATTGTTGTTCAGATCTTCCTGTGCTTCACGTCCCCTCTGTTTTTCAAATCCCCAGCAAATAGAGGTTGACAACCAACGCAAGAAAATACCATAGTGATTTTGTGCCCTGTGGTGCTTTACAACACCAAGAGAACTCACAGCTGACAGCATGAAGGTTTTTTGTCTGTGATGAGAGAGCTGGATTTGCTTGCATGTTGGGTAAAAATAACAGTTTTCTCTTAAATAGGTGCTTATCTTTTTGCAGTGTTACATAAACTCTCTTGATGCTACCTGCCAAGTGCGAATCAGCTGCTTCTGCCCTATATATGGTTTGAGAGAAGATACAGGTTTTAAACTCTTTAAATAGGAATCTTTCTGTTGGTTCACTTGACGTGACTCGTAATGCTCATTCAGTCTCTGTCATCACCAGTGCCAGACCGTGTTTTGGTTTCTTTAGCCATTTTCCACCTGGCTGCTCCTGGCTACCCTAAATCTTGGTCTTTCCCTTGCTTCCTTTCAGTTCCTGTTTTCTTTACACCTCTACTCTTGCCTCTCCCACATGTCAGCCCCACTCGGCACAGCAGTACCAAGGCATCAAGGTTATTAGGGAAGCATGGCCTTGAACACTGCATGGCATGACAGCAGCCTGTTTCTTCTGTCTGGTGAAGTTAAATTCCCATTTAACAGGTTTAAAAATATAAAGTCCTCTGGATCCCAGACTCCATTTTAACCACTGCAGTAAATGCACAGACTCAAGATTACACAATGTCAGGGTATGCTGGTCCTGGATTTAACTACAACAGGTGAATGGAGACCACCCACCCATCATTTCAAAGTCAGTTGAAGTTGGAAATTTCAATCACTCCATGGAGAGACATTTCTGCTGGGCCTGCACAAGCCCTGTCCTCCTTGTTGTAGTGGTGGTGAGACCCTCTCTGCTCCCTTCCCTTGTCTCCAAGCACCTGAATGGTCTGTGAAACAGTGAAATAGTCTGTGGAAGGGCTATTCCCTGGAGTGTCGTGTCTTGTCTTGTCTTCTTCAAGGAAAATAAGGAGGAAAAGAGGCTGACTTGATCTGTCAAGGGCCCTTGTGGTTAACTCCAACAGTGCTGAGCACGTCGAGCCATGTGTCTTCCAATTGCTTTGCACTACTGTAGCATTACAAAACTGTGATCTGGTAATGCTTCTTATTTGAAATTTATGGATTAATGTATGAATAAATTGTGAATTTAAGCTGCAGGACTTAATTTCAGCAAAACATGAGGAGTTGAAGGCTGAAAACAAAGAAAGCTTTATGGATTTACCAAGTTTGGTGAGACTCTCTTTATATTAACTTCACTTCAGCAGTCTTGGTGAACTCTAAACATTTATATGTTAGACTAAACATAGGTTAAGCCAGGCTATGAAATAGCTGAGTCGTAGCCCTGACATCTAATCAGAGTTTTATCAGCTGATCCTCTGCCTAGTTAAATTACCATCTGGACTGAAATCCTTAAAAAAGTTGCAAACTGTCCTACAAAACCCACTGCAAGCAGTGAAAGTAAAATAAGCCAAGAAAATAGTGGTCGTAAGTTCTCCCCTCTATCAGTCAATTCCTCTTAACGAGTTGATTTGTTTCTTTCAATGACCTTGTCTCTAGTTGTTACCTTATCTTCTATTCCTGTACTCAGACAGAGGAAGCTATGAAAGATGGAAAAAATAATGAAAACAAGTGATATCATTATGGTAGACTCTTTCCTCACTTAGATTAGTTCTTTATAGGTATTATTCCATTAACTTCAGCAAATTACTCTCTTTAATTTCATGGTAGTAATTCGGAATAAAATGAGGTTTTGCATACTCGGGCAAACTTCTATTTTTAATACCTATATAGGAGAGAAATAGAAAAGTAGAGATCCAAAAAAAACATATTTTGTGGGGAAAGGAATATCTAACCACACTGGTTCACACCATGTGGTTTTTAGCAGAAACAGCAATTTTAAAAAACAGAACATCCCTTGAGGGCATGTGGGTGAATGAGTTGAAACAATACAAATAATGTCACGGACTCCAGCTTCTGCAATCTCTATGGTAGCCTCCCCCCCCCCTCCAAAAAAACACACCCCTGTGTGGGAGCTTTGTAAAACCTCAGGCTCCGCTTCTGTCCCTTGTGACAATGGTAGCTGCATGACAACAAATCTTACAAAACTGTGACTTTTCTCCTTATTTTTTTTTAATTGAAATTTATCCCCCTGCATTGGCAGACACAAACTCCGTGACTTTAACGCTGACCAGAAAGTCCCTCTGAAGCAGGATGTTTTCAGGTGATAAAAGAGCAACTCATTGCTGAATGGTCAGATTTGGAGCTAAAGGGCAAGGGTGCAGAAAGGCCCTCGTTTGTCTCCAGTGTTGAAGCTAGTCCTTGTAAGGGTCATCCACATCACCACAGAAGGATTCAAGGGTTTTAAGGGTGAATAGACTTTCTACCTCTCTCATAAGCTACTGAAGAAACTGAACGGTGTAGCTCTAGGCTAGGGACAAATCCTGGTTCCTTCTTACCACACCTCTGGTTGACCATGGTGTTGGGGATGAAGTCAGAATCATTTCAATGTCTCCATTTCACCTCAGTGTCCTGGACACAAGGAAGCAGTAGGTTCAGGTTTGGATTTTTTGTGTTGACTTCAGGGAAATTCGGGGCTTATGGTTTGGGTCTTCTTCATTCAAAAGTTTCTCCGCAATTTTTTCCTCAGCTCAAGAGTGGAATAGGTCTGGCACCGTATGACAGTCCTCCCTCCCTCTGTCCCCATCCTTTCATTTGGGGAGGCCATGGGTACCAAGGAGGACAGGAGGCAGCCTACGTCCATCTGAGAGGCGCTGTGGTTCGCTTCATGGGCATATGTTGACAGGGTTTCAAAATGACCTTGACCTCCTGTTTTGCCTCCAAAGGTGTGTGACTTCCTGCAGAGGGACAATGTTTTGCTGTTTTCTGTGGGCTCTGATGGGATGACTGGCCCTGCACACCCCTTCCCTGTGGCAGGTAACACAGCGGGAAGATGAAGGGAGAAAGGTGGAGACATGGGTTTGGTCTGAAATCCTGCTGACATTTCCTGGATGTGTCTGTGACCAGGCAGGAGAGGGCTGATGCAGGGCTATCTCAGCCGCAGCATCTACACTGAGACATGCCTGTGCTTTCCTTTGTCAGAGAGAAACGGGGAAACTGGATCCTAAGTGATTTTATAATCTACATGTCTGTTTTTCAAGCGGTGTTTGCTATTTGTAAAGCTAGTCAGACCTGGGCTTCCTGAGCAATGTTTTCAAGATAAGATTAGGAAGGATTATTCTAGAATCACCTATTGTGCTGTTTGCTGATGACAACTCCCTTGGCACTTTTATTTTTTCCTCTCTGACATTTCCAAAAAGAACAGCTGTGCTGCCTGTGATCTCCTGTGCCAGGGAAGCAGTTGCTGATGTTATCCTCCCCTCCCTTCTGACTGCTTTGCAAAGAGTGCTTCTTTCAGGTCTTTTGAAAGAGAAACGGTCCTCACCTTTGCAAGCCAACGGTGAGCTGAGCACAGAAATATAGGTGACCCATGATTCTGCATCTTTAGTAACACTGGATGCAGCACCAGAGTTCCTTTTCAAGCCCCAACCTCTGTTCTGCTTTTGGAAGGTAGATGGATGTCTGTTGTTTTCATTCTCCTTTGTGCAAGAGATGCTGAGGTATCTGACGGGGAATAAAAATGCCATTCTAATAGTTAAGGCTCTGTGGGACTGCTTTTATTCTTATTGCTTTTTGTGCTATGGTAGTTTTAAGAACCCACAAATGAGCCAAATCTGTGTTGTGGGAGACATTGAACAAAAACATAGTAAGCCCAAAGGACTTTTTGTTACACATGAAATAAAGCCACCCCATAACTTGTTTTCAAGATGTGGCATGTTGAGGGGTGGACCCTGGCTTTCACAGAGCTCCAGAGCTTGAACTATGGGACAATATTGCCTCCTAACTGGTCCTGAACCGCTGCTAGACATAGCTGATCAAATTAATCACCTCTTATAGACTGAGATCCTTTTATAACGATTGCTGCCAGAAAAGTCTGCCTACTGAACTGGGAAAGCATCTTTACCCCTGAAGTTTTATCAGGGTAACAGTGTTAAAATAATACTTTTAACACATTAATTAACAGAAAACAATATTATTTTTTCCCCAGTAGCAGAAGGATCTCTTGATTCACTTCCCTGCATTCCTTATGCCCACTGGCATGTATATTCATGCTTCATTATGCCTGCTTCTTTGCAGGCTATGGGAACTTTATAGACACTAAAAACAAACCATAATTTTACTGATACCTTGGTTATAAGTGGCCAGTACCCAGTGTGAGGAAAGAATATTGGGATGCAGAGCCTGGAGTTGCAGAGTGCCATGGCACTGGGAAATTAGCACCTAAAATTGTCACTGAGAGCTCCCACAGTTTCTGAGTGGTGCCTAGAAGATAACACAGGGAAGAAAGAGCAGAAATTATCCCAAAAGATGGGGTGTGAGCACACAGGGAAATCAATCCATAATAAAGTTGGGTGTAATGTGAGGATAATTTTCTTAACAGGGACGTCTCCAGGGAAGCTATTCTTGGGTGTGTGCTTCTACACATATAATATACATATTGTGGCTAAGGCATCATTCCACAGACACTAGAGTAATCATGTGCTGCCCTGTTGCAGACAGTCCCTTAGGAAGCAGCCCCATCTCTGGAGGCTGATGTGGTTAGCCTTTGCAGAACAGTTTGTGTTCAGTTTTGGATGGTCTCCTTAATACTAGCGTCTAAGTACCCAGTAATCCCTCCTATGTGATGCTGTAACATCTTCAATTGGCTTTTAAAGAAATAAGGAAAGAATTTGCCATGAGACTGTTCTGTTTACATACAGTCACTAAATTGTTAGGTATTTCTTTCCCTTTCTTCTTCCTCTTCCTTTTCCCTCCGTACTGCACCCTTATAAACCCACAGTGCTGAGCTGTCTGGCTTTGCCCTTCGGGAAGAGAACTTGTTTCAGGGGCAGTTAAGGAATTTCCTGAGAAGGTACAACCAGATGAAGATAGGTAAACCACCAACCACTGGTCCAAGGCATTGCAAAAAGTATGAAAACAGGAGACCTATATTGCAATCGCTAATGTAAATATTTAAATGTGCTATCAGTTTTGTTTAGTCTGTCTACTCAATTTATTTTTTTTTTTATCCTCGATGTCCATGTCAAGCTGGGGCAGATATTTGGAACCAGAGAAAATTTTTTCATTGTAGCTGTAAGATCATTCTGTGTTATAAAGCTGGTCAGTTTGATTCCATGAGCCATCTGCATTGACAGGCTGTTGCAGTAATATTTGCATGAAGCAAAATAGGATTTGGTTTATGTATATCTGAATCTGAGCTGCCAAGATCTCCAGTGCCCCCAGCACGCTGCTGTCCACTGGACACTGGTCGAGATACCCAGCTGGAGATCCTGTCTGTTGGTTGATAGCTCAGGTCACCTTGAGTCGTAATGTGGGTAGTGCCGTTGCTGGGAAAATTAGCAAGTGATGAGGCATGGCATGAGCACGCTGCTAGGGGTTAGATTGCCAGCTCCTCTTCTGAAGGACCAGAAGGGCCATCTCAGCTTGAAGAAGACAGATGTAATTATCCCCCTTTCAGAGCCGATAAAGAACTGACATAATTTTCTATGCCACCTTGGTTTTCCTTCAGGAGGTTCGTCATCACTGCTAATGAGACCCAAGTCTACTTAAATTGTGACTTAACAAAATCGCAGCTTGGACTGGAACAGCCTCGGGCACAGAGGCTGGCTGAGTCACCCAGATGCCACAACCTGTCACAGAGAATTCATGGTTTGGATTAATTTCAAGGCAGCCTCTTGCACAGCAGCCCTGACCCAGTCTGTGGGAGCAGCAAGGTCAAGCAGGATGTCCCCTCCCCTAGGACAGCAGGGGGCAAGGCCACCCTCTTGCTTGACCCAGGGGAATATAATTGCAGCTCCTGATCAAGGTTCCGTTCTCCAAACCTGCTGCCCAGCTTTGCCCACAGTCTTCTAGGTGTCCAGCTGTGTGCATGATGTTTATATTTTAATTTCGAAAGCAAAAGTAGTTATTAGAGCTTGAATATTGGAATTTCCAGTGTTGCAGTGACATAAAAGGGGAGTGGAAGAGCAGCTTCCTGAGGAACATTTTGAGTCTTCTTTCTGTTTCCTGTATTTTAGTAGGATGAATACGTAAGTTAATGTGTTTTGTAACAGGGCAGTATGAGATGACTGCCTCCTACCCTGAATGATTTTTTAATAAATTTAATAGGTAAAGGAAAAAGCAGAGAGTAAAAACATTTTTTTTTATTTATAGTGTGCAAAAATTACATGAAATCTGATAGAGCAGAAGTGAGTAAGAAAACCTAAAGAAACTTATAACATGTGCAAACTTCTAGGCTTCCTTTCCCATGAAAAGTTGGACCACACAATCTTTTAGGCTTCCTTACAACCTCCTCTCTTCTATGATTCTATGATGCTTGCCTTTGTCAGGGAAATCCATTTTGTGTTGTTGGTGATATGGTACCCACTTCTGAAGGCATCCTTTGTAATTAAGTGGTTTCAGGGTTGAATTCCTGTTTCCACCCTAATTTATGTATTGTATCCTTTGGTACATCAGTTCTATCCTGATGGTCTAAGAAAACAAGATACAGTTTTACAGAGAAGTTCTCAACTTGTGTCTGAAGCCTTTAGGGTCACTTCTCTAGTGTCAGACTGAAGCAGGGCTTGCATGCCTAGACGGTATTGCCAGGTTTTCCCCAAGATGCTAGCTGGACTAACAGAGGACAGTGCCTTTTCTTATGAGCCTCTCCCAACTCCAACCAAAAAGCCACAGCAGCCTTTGAAGCGGGATTCAGATTCTCCCTCCCCAAGCTCCATTTTTTTATTTGGCAACAGCGATGAGCTCGCTCTTGCTTGATCTGCTTCTCTGAATAAGCTTCAGCAGGAGGAGCAGAGATCAGCCTTATCTCAACCTGACCTGAGCTTTGGCGGTTAGAGCACTCCTGAAAACTGAGGTGTGAGGGTGGGGGCTCCATCAGCCTCTCTTGCCAAGTGAGAGCTGACAGTGGTCCAGGTACAATGGGAGAGAAATCATACGGCTGGGTTTTTGGATGCTTTCCGTGATATTGAGCACAGCACTGCCTATAGGTAGCTGTAGGGGGAGAAGGGTGAGTGGGTTGGGCTTTTTTCAGATTTGGATAAAGGAATTCAGGTTTAAAGTATTTCTGATAGTTCTGTAAAAAAACCCAGTGATTCCAAAAAAAGTGTTTTTCACAATTTTTACAGCATAAGTGAGCATTTCCTATGATGTGAGTTTGCAGAAGACTGTAAACAACGTTCCAGCCGTACTTGTGCTGTGGCTGAATATGGACTTTCTGGAGCCTTTAAATGCTTTTACAGTGTGTGTTTATTTTAATGGGAGGGTGAAATATCTCATATTCAACTGGGTGGAACCCATAAAACCACAAGCAGTGAAAATTTTGCATGCCCAATGGGTTTGGGGAGAACTGGCTCGTAACATCCCTCTGATCCATCCTCTTCCAGCCATATGTGCAAAGGAGAAGATCACAGAGCCAGGAGGATTAGAAGCCAGAATGGTGTTTCTCTAGCAAAATGTACTGTTGGCTATGTTATCTTCACAAAAAAAAAGACCCAACCCAAAATAGTGGAATGAGATATTTAGTCAATAGTGTGACTTACGCAGTTCTTATGCCAGTGTAAATACTCCTTTAGGCTGAAATCCTGGAAACAGAGCTCTGAGATACACCAGGAAATGTTGTACTCTTCCTTCCCCACCCCTACAAGGAGCCCGTGTTGTTTTAGGGTTTTAAGACGGTGTGATTTGTGAGTCGTGTTCAGTTCACTTTTATGGGACTAATTTGGGGTCCTCGTTGAGTATCAGACATTGGATTTGATAAGACAGGAGAACTGCTTTTTAAAATGGGAAATATTTGTGACATCTTAAGCCACCCTTTAGTCATGGTGGCTAAAATGTTTGTTCAACACTCGGATGGGCATCTGCCAAGGTTCTCTGGGGTTTTTCAACTTCTGAGAAGGTGTGATGAGACCTCCTTTTTCTGACCTTCCCCATGAAGAAGGAAGCATGTATTCAGAGTTTGATGTGTACTGAAACATGTTAGTGATGCAATTAAGATATGCATGCTGACCTAAAAGGGATCTTAGGTGACTTTTGGGTCACTAAGGTCAGAGGCAAGTGCCACCAGAGTCAGAGCAGTGGGTGGCTGTCGATAGTATGTTCTGTCAATAAGAGGGCATAAAGACAGCACTCATTATTTACTGGTTGCAGCCTCACTGCTTTCTGTAATTTCAAATTCCAGTGGAGAACATATTGGTAAACACGAGCCTTGGGCTGAAAACATCTTGAAATTGAACACAGCGCTCCCTTTTTATTATTTTACATCTAGAGACTGTATGTCACTGCTTTGTACCAAGAGAAACCTCAAACCTAATCTCAATAGTGCTGCCTTGTTAGGTCTGTGACATAGCAGGTATTGTCATTAGTTTTATTTTAAAAAGCAACGTGTGCCGAGTGTGTGTAAATACACAGTTTCTGCCTGGCAGGCTCTTCCGTCTGTAGCTGCAAGAACTGGATTACGCTGATGCCATCACTCTTGTTAAAAAAACAAAACAAAACAAAAAAACCCCTTTGTCCCATTGCAGGCCTATTTCGCTCACTGCATCATAAAGTTTTTATAGTATAGGTGGGGACAGTAGGAGGGGAAGACAAAGCTGAGGTACAAAGTTCCAGGAGACAAGTTATACCTGTTGAATATAATCCGGTGATCAAAACATTGAACAATAAAGGTGAAAAACACATGAATCAACAGATTGAATGTTTATTCTTAACATTAATTATACATGCATCCGCATAGTTTGAAAAATGCAGTGTATTAGATTGTGCAGTTTTATGACATATAGCATTGCAATGCCTTAAGAATTTCATTGTCCTTACACTTGTTATTTTTGTCACAGATAACTTGATTTTAGCAGCATTAACATTTTTCTGAGCCTTTATAGGTACATGCTGTGATTATCCTTGGGCTTATTTTTCAGTTAAAGTTCTAAATAAGGGATACATTGAGTGATTCTGTTGCAGTCTCATTCCATACAATCTCAATTCCTGCTGTAAAAATGGTATTATTTTATTAGAAAAGGGCAAAATCAACGGTCAAGATTGCCTGCAGAGTACTACTGCAGTTCTCTCAGTGGTCTTGGATGGACTTGAAAACCACTTGTGAAGCTGACGGCTTCTGAGAGCAGGGCTTATATTGCTTTCCCAACATCACACTGACGTTGGGTGCAATGGCTCCCTCATGTACACCGTCTGTAGATAAAAGAATGTACAACTGTTGATAAGTACCCAAGTTTTCCATGAAGAAACCTCTTGGCGTGTGTGTTTGTGTTCTAATTTGTGTTTTCTCACTTGCTTTTGAAACAATGTTCATGGTATGCTCTTCTTCAAGAGTGGGGAAGGTTGAAGGTTTTGAGTGTGTTATATGGTAAATGATCTAATTCTGGATGGTGATGAAAGCACCTGGTAAATTTTTCGTCAAGCTCTACCTTTGCTGAAGTCAAGACAAGTTCTTAATACTTTAGGACTTTAATGTAGCACTTGAATAGGATTAGTGGGCTTAAATGATGTATTATATGTTGAACGCTAAAAGCAGTAGAAGCCATCAGCAAAGTTTACAGGCTCTTACCAGCTCTCAAATGCTAGTCCCATGTGTCTTATTTTCCCCTTTTATTTCTCTGTGAATCTTCTACCCAGGTATTCATAGGTTCTTTGCTGTGTCAGTGCCTACCAAGGGTTAGAGACAGTGCGCTGCTCCTCTATTTCCCTTTTTAGTGTCAGCTGGTGTGAGTAGATGGCATGAGATACACAGATTACTCTTGGGGAGCTTAGGCATTTAATAAAGTTCAGTATAAATAAATACTGCTGTTGTTTTGCATCATGCAAGATCACTCTGGTGCTGTAATTCTGGCCAGTAACTTCCTTGTTTGTTTATAGTAATCTAGGAGCAAATAATGATTAATAGGCTGACTGCAGTCTTTCACCCTGGCTCATTCGTCATTTTTGTTGCTCGAAGTCTACTTGAGCTCTACAAGCATTACATTTAAAAGCAGCACTGGAAAAGCTGCAGCAGCAACCCAAGACCATGCCTTATGTGAGCAGTGGGGACAGGTGGCTGATGCCCTTGTGTGTTTTCAGAGCACTGGTGGCTTGGGCACAGGTGGGGAAGGGAGAACAGAATGAGAAGCCACGAAGTCCATTGTGAATATCAGCTTCTCCTTTGGAGAAGTAGTAGTAGTTGTGTTAGGTGTAATACAGAAGCTGTGCTGATCCATAAAAGAAGTTGGTATTTCCATCCCAAATGTTGATTTGCCCATCTCATGTGTCTTTAGCAATTTACAACTCCATTCTCTTATATGTAGGGCAGCTGCAATTTGTTGGAATGATTTAAGACTAGAACTTGAAATGTTGTTGAACCTTGGAGAGAAATCAGTTCAGTTGTAGTTTCAAAATCATGAGTGACGGAGTAATGGCCTGGAAGAAGTATCAGGGGAGGGAGAGAATATGATCTGGACTGATAATTTGTACGCAGTCCCAACAACAACAGCTGAGATGATTGCACAATAATCCCAGTCATGATTTTTGCCCACAATTGCAGGCAACCAGTACTGTTTACCTATTTCTCCCAATTCCCTGTTCCCATGGTAGAGGTTAATGGACCTTTTAAAAGATTTCATAATAGAAGCTGATGGTGGTGGTTGAAATACAACTTTTTGCTTTTGAAAGAAAAGGGGAAAAAAGCTTAAACACGACCACATGTTACATGATACTTTGGTAACATGTACATGAAGTTTAAACTCCACAATTTGTTTAAGAATAAAAGTGTGTTCCAAGTTCTTTCAGCTCTCCTAAAAACTAGTAGGAAATTTGGAGATTCCTCCCTTCCCTCAGCATGAGCAGTCAAATTTAAAATGGGGATTTGATTTACACTGAACGCTTGTTCACTCTGTGTCTGGCACCGGTTGTCTGTCAGTCTGTTGGTAGTTTTGGGAACGGCGGGGGGACTGAACTCTGAACCACAATTCCCTTCTTCACCATTGCAGAATACTTTCAAGGGCTTGTACCAAAGTCACTAGCCAGGCTTGCTCTTCCTCCTCAGCAAGCAAATCACAGAAACGAGAGTACATCACTGTAGCTGGTGACTGGCATGGTCATTATAAAGATGGCTGAAATATATATTTTCCTCATATGTTTAGAAAACCTTTTCTTTTTTTTTAATCTGTGGGAACTATAATTTTTTTTTTCTAGAGGTCTGCCCATATTCATACAGAGCAGCTAACACGGAAGTGGAGCATACAGATACTCCTGCACACATTCCGTATATAATATACAAATATATGCTGTTTGACAGTACTATAGTGCAAAAGCATTGTAAAAATGACAGTCCTCCCCTGGGCCAGATCTTTAGAGACAGGGTTCAGCACAACTTTCGGCTTTGCTGCTAAGGTGGTTCCTGAGTTTATTGAATTACGATGGCTTCATTAAAACAAAAAGGATGGAAAAACCCTTAGGAAACCATAACAGTGATTTGCAGAAATTAAACTGAAAAAAAATCAGATATTTAAGAGGTTTTTCCTATCTTGTGGGAACGTATTTAAGCTAAGTAACTTTAGTTTAAAGAAATAAATGTTATGGAGACCTTTATAAATATTTATAGAATGGTAATGCAGAAATATAGAACCACTAAATCTACTATGTGTTTATACTTCAGCAAAGGCCTCTGGTTGACAACAGAGAGCAAATAACATGAGAAAATCTCTCTGACAGCTAGACAGAGAAGCCATTTTCCTCATCTGAACTTCTGTTGTAGCTATCTCCATGCTGACATGGAGAAGAGCAGTGTTTATGGAAGCGTAGGATGGACTCGCTCATCCTCAACACCCCGCCACAGGAGGGGATCAGGGCAGTGACCCGCGCTTCCCTCCCAGCCAGCCCTGATGCCCCAGGTGTCAGGAAGCTGTCTCTAAAAGGCATTTATTTATGGAGTTATTGAAGTGAAAGAGTAATAGTAACTGGGACTTTTTCCCACTTAAGTTAGGTGAAAAATGAGCGCTTTTTATTTTTTTTTCTTCCCCCCTCAAACAAGATGGCAACTCTCTGACACTGGAGGTCATCAGGGAGAGAGGATACCCAAGCACATCAGTGCCAGGGTACAGAGTGAGTAGAACAGCAGTGATGAGCATCTAGAAATGTTGCTGGCGTTAGGAAATTCAAGTGCAGGTGCAGAGAATGGCCTCTTTGTATTTGCAAGGGGTTGTGCAGCCTGACTTTAGGTGAATATTGGTTGCAAACTGTAATCCCCGAGTTGAAGCTCTGTATTTTAGATGGCTCATCCACTTCTTTATGAATACTGGGGGAGGTTTAATGTAGGCAGGACCTATCTCACCATAGCTAGTGATTACGGTAACTTGATAAATGCTCTTGACATGATACAATCTTTTATGAAAAGCAGAAAATGCAAATGCATATATAAAAAAAATAAAAATCAATCAGGTATGTATTTATGCAGCATTTATGCAGTGATTAATCCTTGCAAGAACTGAGAATTACCAAAGAGAAAGCACTGTTAAGTGTTCAGTTCCAGGACTGTTCTTCATATATAGCAAAAAAAAAAAAAAAAAAAGAGGAATTTTCACGTAGGACCATGATTCACAGAAGGCAGATTTCTGAGCAAGGATGATACAGCAACATTGGGTATACAGAGCAGCAGGGTATCGGTCACCTTCAGATGATGATGTCTCTGACCCCTTAAGCACCGTCATGGTTGGTCTGGAAGAAAGGTTGTGCATTTGCTGTGTTTTAGTTTAGATCTGTAACGTGGGCTGTGGTTGGATTCTAGGTCCCTTGCTCTGTTTTCATTTTTGGCTCTAGTTCCTGTTGGCAAAAGTAAGATCAGAAGAGTTGGTGTCCTCTCTGCCTGAGAATTGATAGTGTCAGTTCATTCCCTTATGACGGAGTTTCAGAAAACTCCGAGAGTTTAGGTGTTTGGCCTGAAATCCATATGGTTGGTGTCTGGGTTATGTTTGGGCTACAGTCACTGCTGATAGACACACTGTGCTAATGGTTTCTGTGGGGGCAGGAATTGCCAACACCTTCTTGTGAGTCAACCTCTCCAATTCACACCCCTCTGCTACCTTCCTAGATGCGGCCTGTCACCTCTCACTTGTGAGACCATCAGCACCAGTTTATCCAGGATTCTCCTTGTTGGTCACCTTCAGTTTCTCCTTCAGCCTTTCCACCAGATCCGTTCAAGGGTACCAAGAGCAGTCAAGAGAGTATGTGTGTCAGGGTGTGATACCAGGTCTTGGTACTTCTGATCCTGGCTTGTGTCAAGCCCAAATTACACAGGGGTGAGGCTGCTTGCAGTGAGGGCACAGCTGAAATATACTTGTCTACCGGAATCAAGGTTTAGCTTCAGATCTGCAATAACAGCCCATTGGGCAGTATTTTCTTCTGCTGGGCACTCCTGAGTGCTTTGTATACATTATTCTTAATTGCACTCTAGGCAAACTGTCCGTTGCAAAACAGCACCAAAATACGAGTGCACTGGAAGTGAGGTCGGGAAAGCGCTGCTGGAACTGGGCTTCTGCTCTGTTTTTTTGTGCCTCACAAATAAATTTGTGCCTCACCCGCCTCACAAAAACTGTCACTTTCTAGATTCTCTTTTTTCCCCGTCTCCTGCCCAGGCAGGCAGCATGAGACAAGGAGAATGAGAGATAACCTGTAAAGTGACACAGACAGAAAGCAAGGCATTTTCAAAAGAGCAAATGCAGCTTTGTTGTACGAGTCAGGGGTGCTGCAAGGAAAAGCCATCTCTGTTTTCAAGCCACTGTTTTCATTTGAATTTGCAAATGATGTGGAAACGTTTCTGTTGGCCTTGAGTTTGATCGAAGCTTGTCTTTACAAATGTTAGGACCAAGTTAAGGCAGCCACAGGGTTTTGGATCTCCTGGCTCCAGCACTTGTCTTGTTTTGCTCCTGAAGCCTGGAGCATAGAGCCTCCCTTGCATGTGGAGAAGGACATAGGCAAGGCTTGTCCTATGGCCACCAGGGTTGATGCCAGACAGAACTGCAGCCCCAAGTGAAGCATCAGTAGCCACTACTGCCCTCTCACTGCCTGGTGGTTAGCTCATATGGCCAGGATGTAGGACAGCACATTTCTGCTTTGTAAAAGGGGCCGTGCAAACAGAAGAAACTATTTTCTGAATTTCCTGTGTGCACCTAGTGACACTATTTTAATGACATGAACTGTCCAACACACATTATTCATGTCTGTTTATCTCTCTCTGTTTTGGCCTTCAAATTGTTTCAGTATCATCTGGCTGGACGGATGTTGTACAGCGAGACTCAGAAGGAACATAAATCTGTAGTTCACCTTGGCCACCAGACAGTGTTGGGTTCACTTTCTGACTGGCCTACGTTAATCAGGTGTCTTGCTCTTCCAGCTGTAAATCAGGCAGCTGATTAATAATCACAGTGAGAGTGATAATTAGTACTAGCATGTAGCTGTTTTATGGATCTCTCTTTTCTGGGAGCCAAATCCAACCATATGGAAAAATGCAGTTGAGACACTATAAATATGATTCCACTTAGACAGTCATCTCTTCTGTTTTCTGTTATCACAGCAGTGTCAGCAGAAGGAAAACAATGAAAGTGAAGAGATGCTGTTGCAGATTTTATTACAAGTTTGAGGGCCTGGAACTTTTTTTTTTTTTTTCTTCTTCAAGGACACTGTGTTAAACTGAAGAAAGAGGGCTTGATTTGTGTTCATTTATGCCTGCCACAATTATTTAAGAAATAGCTTCAGTGCTCATACTTGAAGAGCTTTGTTTCTCTTTTAACTATTTCTGGCAGCTTCAGAAAGATATGCCTTGTGCTTTGTATCACGACAACTTGTCTTCTCCAATAAGCCACATCTTAAACCATGTCAGCCCTCTCTGCATTCAAAGTCTTCTGTTCATTTCAGCTGGATTGATGCTGTTAACTGGGTGTCTGCAGCACAGCCAGCAGCAGCAATGAGTGAGGATTTCCACAGAAAGTGAAGGTTTTGGTAGTGAAGTGCAGATGGACAGCAGGCAGCAGCTGAATTCATGTAACTGGGAATCTTTGGGCAGAGCCCACTTCTGATCTTCATGTCACTCTTCATGCAACCCACCGAAAATAAAAAAAGAGAAGCCATTCACAAGGCTGGTGCTCTAGGATCAGCTGCTGAAACCGTAAAGTGAAAACAGAAGCAAGTAAAATAAAACATGCAGTAGGAATATCTCATCATGTTCTGAATCTTTGCAGGATCTCTGTAAGGCAGAGATTGTCTTTTGAGAACAGCAAACAGTTCACCACAAAGTCATTTCTTTGCGTTCATTTCATTGTATTGGTTTTTTACACCATTTTAAAAATATGTTGATGAGCATTCATAGGCTAGATTAGTAAATGTGAACTTATTGCAAGTGGGAGAAATCAAGGACAGGTTCCCAAAATGCTGTGTTGGAGAAGTTTAGGCAGACTGCAAGAGAGAAAAGCCTTTGTGGTTCTGCTCCCTAGGAAATATATAGGAGAGCATTCTGCCACGGTGTGGGATTTGGGGAGTAAGGGGTGGGTGGTGGTGAGGAAGGCCCACTTCTTTTTTGAGAAGGAATAGGAAAACGACTGCTGCAGTAGAGGCAGGAGAGCTCTTCCTTTCTGTTTTACATGATTATTGTTGCAGTCTTTTCTTGCAGTAGGTACCCCAAGTAGCTCATCTTTCTGTCCCAGGAACTGCTTCCATAAATCATTTCTCTTCCAAGGCTTCCAAGTTCAGTGTACTACTTTTTTTTCTGAAACTTAACCCACTAGCGTTGTATACCCTATGTATTATGCATTGCCTTTTGTGCATGCCATATATTACGAAGAGCTTTCTATCCCTAAGGGTTTCTGCAGCTATTTCTGCGAGTTCATCCTACAGGGCACTTTTAAGAAAGTCATCAGTTAGCCTTTGCTATGAAGAAAGATATTGTAGTAACTGAAAGTAGGCCAAGCTCATTAGATTATGATTAAAAGACAGATATGTTTTCTAATGCAGTAAATTAGGTTCTAGTGGGTGGGCATTGGGCAGAAGGACTGCTGGAGAAAAAGCACAGATGCTGCATCCTTGGGCCACTCTGTCTCTTCAGTTATTTTTTAGCTTTAATTAGTGAGTTATGAAGTGCACAGTGACCTCTATTTTCATTCAACTGACTTTCTTTAACAAGTCTTAAGAGAGAAATGCCATGTGTGGTCTTGTCTTTGCTGTCTAGGATGAATCTAGAGCAAATAGTTGGGACCACAAGCAACTTATTTCAAAGCAGGCTTGTAATTTGGCTCTTACAAAGTTGTATCTTAAGCTCTTCTGGGAACATGCATGTCTCTGACACAAATGGAGGGTTTTGCCACTGTGGAGTGAGGATCAAGCCAGGATTTAGGATTTGGATTTATCTCCAGATATTTTTTAGATTCAGCTTTGAGCTCCCCAAACTGGTGAAGTCCCAGGATGGCCCAAGGACCTTGGTCAAGGTAGGAGGTCCTGCACTCTGTCATTCAGGGGGAGCCCTGCACTCCCTTATTGACTCTGGTGAGGCTGCAGGGATGGTGGCACCCCCTCACACCTCTTCCTCCTTCGAAGTGACAACTCCTCCATTTTAGTGTCTCAACTGAGCTGAAATAGCAGAGCTGGAAACATCTCTGTGTAAGGTGCCTTTTATTTCACCAGTGGACCTGGAGAAGCTGCCTGGCCTCACTCTGCTCTCCTTCATTGACTAGAGGCAAGGAGGAAATTACAGAATGTAGTCCCTGGCTTCACTAGCCACCTACTATTCCTGTCCTCTTGTATCCACAGTAACTATTTACACACGAGACTATACGCAAGGCTGTGGCTCTCTATTTTTTCTTGACCAGCAGCAGTCATTTCATGTAAGTTGGTAACTCAGCTACTTTGACGGAGAGTTTTCATTTTTTTGGATTCTACATCACATAACGGGACCACCATTTTCCCCTCTTGTTAGACTTCCTTATTACATTGGCTATCATGTTCATCACAATTTGTACTCCAAGTGATCCCTTAGCACCAGATAATTTCAGTAAGTACCCAACATTTAAATACAACTTGCTATCATGCCTGCCTTTCTCTCCCTTCTCCTTAGATGTAAAGGAGCATCCCATTATGGCCTTACCAAGGAACGGAAAAGGCGTTCCCAAGACTGCTCTCCGGACCATGGCTCCAGCTTAGCAGTAGCTGCCCTGGGCCCTGAGCTCTCAGCTGCTGCAGCCATCGCCTTAATGACAGACGAGCCAGGGCTGGTGAACCCAGCCTTCAGCCCCACCTCAGAGGAGAGCCAGTCAGGCAGCAGCCCCGGAGACGTGCATCGCAGCAACCGAAACAGAAGTAAGAACTAAAAGTGATGGTTTCAGGGCCTGGTGGCCTCTTTAAGCATTTGTTTTCTGTGGAATATTTGATGTTGATGGCTTAAAAAAAAAAAAAAAAAAAGGAGAGTGAAAGCTTTGATTTTACATGTCTTATCAAATTGCACACTCAGTGACCCAGTAGTTTTGAGGTGAAAACCAAATTGATTTGGCTGGGGGCAGCATCAAGCTGAAGATGGACTAGTTACACACACGTAAACCACAGGTCTTAGGGAAGGCTAATTAGGCAAGTCAGCTCAGCTGGAAGAGTAAGTGGCATTTGTGACATGGATGGTGGATGGTGTAGTTGTGTAATGACTTCACCAAAACGTGGTGGCCCAAGTGACCCCAGTATACCATGCCAAGGCCACCTAACTAAAGGCCTGTTGGGAATTGTGTTTGGCAGCTGCCAAGTATTTTCAGGAAAACAAACCATACAAAGTGCCTTGGGAGCTCGGGGGTTGTTTGCCAGCTTCCCAGGGAGGTGCAGCTTGTAGGAACTGGTCCTGCTGAAATAACCACAGTCAAGGACAAGTTACACCAGGAAACCTTTCTTTGATCCTTTATCCTGTGACACTGCACCCGTCTCTGATGAGTGTCGTATTTGTAAAATGTGGCTTGGTCAAAGGCAGACTCAGAAGCATTAATGGTGAGTTTAAAGCTGGTATTTGAGGACTCTGAAGCCAAAATGAATAGCCCACCTTGTATTGCACCAGCAGTGTGGTTGGATGAATGGCTGAAGAAAGACTAGAAAAAGAGCAATGCTATGCTGTTGTGTGCATGGGGCTAGAGAGGCGAGGAAGAGGAGGAGACAAGAAGAGAACACCAGAATGAAATTAAATCCCACCAGTTTTATTGCATTTGGAGGCCGCAGTCTGGTTTGAGGGTATGTTATATTATCAGATTACAATGTTTGACTAGCGTGCAGAGCTCGAAGAGACAGAACAGCAGGAGCCACAAAGATGGAGAGTGACATGTTTTGAAAGTATTATGACTTTTTTTTTTTGGTATTGCCTTACTGAGGTTAAAAGATGTGACTTAGTTGGACCCTCCCACGTGATAATCTTTCAACTTTTGACATGAAATTTTTGGCTGTCCTTGGTGGCTTTGGAAGCATTGCTGGGTTTTGAGGCAGTAGTGTGAGATGGGTGGTTTTTATGTTTTTTCAAGGAGAGTTTTTAACAACAAGCTCCAGCTTTTTTTTTATTATTTTTTTATTTTATTGTGTCAAACATCTATAGCTTAGGGAAGGCAGTGCTTCTTCCTTTTGTATGCATTTTTCATAGGGTTGCTGCTGATTGTACTGTGATTGAGGATTATTCTTTCCCAGGCTGCCACACTCACAGGAGATTTCTGTATGGGGCTGGCAAAACAGACAGGGAAGGTGGCAATTCCAGGGTGTGGGACAGAGGTAGGATAATTCCACCCAGGTTCAGGTGGGTGCATCCTTGGAGTATCAGCTGGAGGCAGGTGTAAAGGTGAAGTGCAGGCAGCCTTGTTGTTGATGTTACGCCCCGTTGTATGCTGACGGCTGCAGAAATGATGCGGTTTTAGCCCAAAAATGCCGAACTGTATTGATTTGGTTTTTGCAGCTCGACACTTCGAACGCTCCACTATAAGAAGCAGATCTTTTAAAAAAATAAACAAGGCGTTCAGTGTTCTTCGAAGGACAAAAAGTGGAAGCGCCGTTTCCAACCAGACTGACCGGGAAAGGGAGACTGTTGGAAACTCCGCTGCTGGAGAGGAAGGTAATGCTTTGTTCCCCTTGTGTTATCACTTAAATTGGGATAGGGGACCCTATCCATGTGGGAACTGGATATCCATGACTGACATGTCTTTCATGTGGCGGGCCGTGCATGATTAAAAAAAAAAAAAAAAACAGAAAGCTAAATCTTTCTTTCTTTTCTTTTTTAAAAAGTTGTTAGTGACTGGCAGGCAAGAATATTGGTGGGGTGTGTTGGGAGCTCATGTAGGGCTGTTCTTGTCACAGCCTGCATGCTACAGCCAGCCCAGTATCCAGCACACGGAATGTGGGATCTGGGCATCTGGGATCTATTACTGGAGCTGTCACTGGTTTGCTCTATCACTTTGTTCAAGAGGCTTCATCGGCATGTGTCTGTCCCCCTAAAGCAAACGGATCGCAGTGATCATACATTGGCTAATGTTTTTCAAGCACTGGAAATTCCCAGTGGGAGGGTGGTATGGAAGTGCAAAGTACTGTAATTATTCCAGCACTTCTGTGGGATCCTTCGTGACAGCCTTGTATTATTACCTCAGCCAGGCAGGTGATGAGGTAAGAAAATGCTCTGCTCTTAAACAGGGGGGAGCGGCAAGTTTGTCTGACGTACGACAAGGATGAGGGGTCTGGCAGGGAGTAATACTTAACATTTGGCATTCTCAAAGCAATAAGCAAATGTTACTAATTGCTTTGGACCGTAATTATGAAGCCAGTATTAGCATTCGTGCATCAAAAGGAAGTGACGATAGAGTGGGAATCATTGCCTTAATCAAAGTCTTCACTGAGCTTATTATTCCTTTGCTTGGTGCCTCAGTGCCTCATGTCTCTGCCCAGATCAAATGCCCAGGGTAAGGGCTTTAAAAAGAAAATATATGCAGCTTCCCTTTGCTCTGTGTTTCAAGCTGTCATTGAAACCACACAAAACAAGGACAAAAGGCTGCTGAATGTTGTGTTTAGGCATCTTTTTTCTCGATGTGCTGAATCAGAGGACAGTGTTCAATATTTCTTCTGCTTTCTTTGCTTATTCCTTCAGGAGGATGTCACTATGTTACTGTGTTCTTGGTAGTTCTCTCCTAGTCCACATACTTGCTGATATAGCCAAAATAAAATCTGGTAATTCGAAATTGTGAACCTTTTCCAGAAAAATAATTTGAATCTGCTCCTTGGGCTGGAAACACCATTAATAACTTTACTGGCCTAAATATTGTATTATTTTTCCCCAAGTAAAAAATTTACAAATAAGTTGCCTATGGCTCTCTCTGAGTAGACAGATAAGTTTCTCATTCCGTACCAACTGTTCAATTCATTGGAAGCAGAAGTTTGCTCTTCTTTCAGCTGGAGTAAAATTCTGGATGTCTCAAGTTCATACTTTTCAAAAGACCCCTCTATAGGATGGGGCATTAGACCTTTTTGTGATCGCTTTCTACTGAGGCTGATAGTTGATATTAGCAATAGTTCCACTGAGAGCTTGGTTTCATGTCCGGGGTGTGTGGATGATCTGGATGCCAACAGTACCTACCCAGTAACCCAGTGCAATCCAGATGTTAGGGGTGAAGACAACACAGGCCTTTACATTTCCAGCAGAATGAAAAACGCTGTTGCCTCCTTTATAAGGGACACACAATGGGTCCCTGAAGCGGCAATCACTCCAGGGCCCCATTGACAGTGTCAAGATTGTCATTCTTTCCTTGACTCTGCTTGTGGTTTCACTCCTCTGCATCCAGCTTGCCTGTAAACTTCCAAATATATTCCCCTGCACTGGAAAAACCAGGTAGGCATGTAATTACTTAATGAGCAGTTGCTCTTACGTGTGAGATCAGAGAAGCTGGGTACATAAATTACTATATTAATTGCATATGCAAAGAATGTATTTTGATTCCATGGTTCAGGAATTTGGTCTTCAAAAAAAAATGCAGGCAAGTAACTTGCACCAATAGGAAGAGAACTTTAACAGAGACCTCTACTCAGTCCTTTGCAACAGGTGCTTTGTGTAATCACATCTCAAAGGCTCTCTATATTTCTTCTTCTTGGAGGAGGAAATGAATACACCTCTTTCTCTAGCAGTTATCATCATCCTGCCAGCTGGAAGCTTGTGTTCTTCTCCAGATTTTCGTCTTTTATTTATTTTTTTAAATCCTCAGCTGCTCTGAGCAGTCTGTGGATGGACTCCTGGTTAGAGTTGCTGATCAGTCATTAGGGATAGCTGCAATATGCTTTGTCCTGTGCTCACTAACAATACAGCCCAAACCCACTGGAAAAAAAAGGCAGCCCCACGTGTCTGTATCCCCATTGCCACTTCACCCTCCTGGGAGTGGAGGCAGGTGGTGGTTCCTGGCCTTGGATATCCCCACACCCAGTGTGAAAGCTGCTGGTGGCACCTTGCCCAAGTTTCACAGATTCATGCCTGGGACCACCTGAGAGCACACCTCAGCCATGCCTCATTGCTCAAGGAGACCAGATGGCGCCTCACCACCTCTCTGGTGGCTCCTTTCCTCACCAGGCTTAGTCAGTGCCCAAAGCTGAGACTCTGCCCCTCTCACAGTGGGCACAGAGCAAAATAACCCCTTCTTGCTGATAACCTCATGTTGATAAAGGAGCTGTCAGATCACCTTCCTATTATAGTCCATCTGTCCCCAGTTTTCAGAATTCTTAGTTCAGATGTCTCTGCTTCATCTTTGTTTTGCCTGTACTTTCACCAAAGGGGCTCTCAGAATGAAAACCATAAAGCGGACCTAAGTATTGGCCCTCAGCGTCAGCAGCGCTGCAGTCAAATTAACTGTCTTCCCCCTGCAAAGTGTGTAGGTTCCTTCAGTCTGAAGCTGATATATCTGTGGGGCTGATGCTCCGTTCCAAATATGACAGCCAGGGTGCAAGAGAAAATAATCATTCCTGACGTGGAAGAAAAAAATATTGGAGTAACTATGACCTGCTTAACTTGAGGCTGAATGCAGTACTGGGTTTGGAAAACTCCTTTGCTAGCCATGGACACTGAAAAATAGCATATATAATGGCAAATGTATTTCTGTTAGAATTACAGCAGAGAATTAAGTACAGTCTAATACCTGGATCTGGTAGCAGTCCTCCACTGTGAAGGTAACTTCATGATTTCCATTTGCAACCTGTGGATCGATTCATTTAAACAATGTAATATGCACCCATTTTGGATTTCAATGATGCAGGCTTTTTTTGTTCCTCTGTTTAAACATTTTGCTGGCCTTTTCAGCAGACAATTTTTCATTGTCCAAACCAAAGAAAATGTTAGAAGTGAATGAAAAGTGCAAACATTGATGAGAAAATGTTTGGGGGAAGGAGGTTTTAAGATTGTCTGTTTTTTAAATAATTTGTTCATTTGTAAATAACCCACACAAAACCCCCCCAACCTTTTGTCTGTAGTGCAGCACCAAAACTTGTGATACCTGCCTGAAAATAATCTCCTTGCTAGCACTTAGAACTACAAATATCTTTCCAGGTCTGAAGTAGAAGTTAGGAAAGTTAAAAGCAATGGTTTCATTCTGAGACGTGTGAGAAGGTGACAGGAACATCCTTCAGGCACTGATGCATTTAGGATGTAATATCTTCTGACTTGATCTACTAGTGTAAATGACCTTGACAATCTACTTAAACGTTAAAATATCTCCGAGCAAAGACTGCTCCAGCTTTGCTATGTTTATTTGTATCACTGTGCTCTTAGTTTGGCATCTCACTCTTTAAATTCACTTTCAAGAAAGCCTCTATGTGTGTGCATATATATATACATACACACACATACATACTCTTTACTCAAACTGATCTATAAATACGAGTCCTAAACTAGCTAACAATTTAGGAGGAAACAATTTGGGAAGGTAATTGCAAAAACTTCTGCATGGCTTCGTTGCACTAAAAGGGAGCCCTGCTGCTGGTTTTCAAAAACGTTCATCAGCTCCATTTTGCAGTCAAGCCATTGTAAAACAAATTGAATTTATGATTGCTTGAGGATATCAAATGTTGTTCAAAGTCAAACTCATTCTTCTTAGTCTTATGGTGGGTGTATTGTACCATCTGTTATTGCTTTGCAGCAGTCAAGACCAAGGCAGCCCTGGCAGGCACTGGCAGGACCACAGAACAGACTCTCCTGATGTATGGGTGTATCTCACTCCTACTGTTCACTTTGAGATCTGTTGTGTTTTTTAATATATACATATCTATATAAAATAATATATTTTTATATATAAAAATAGATAAATGTTAGAAATACTTCAATGTTTGGGAAAGGAATTTGAAGAAAAAGAAGGTAAGTGAAACACAGATGGCTCCAGGTATCAACCATTTCCTGGCTCTCTATGTGCAGAAAAGAAAGTGTCTTATCCAGCCCCAGGACAAGACAGCACTGCCCAGCTTCTGTCTCAGGAAGGCTGCACCCTGCAGGAATCCCACGCTGTTCCTGTTTTCCCCAGATTTGATTCAGTTGCAGTTCTGATTTGCCAAAACAGCTGTTGGACATTTTACAGAACTGGTTCAAAGCATCCTGCTTTAGGACCATGAGCCAGGCAATTTCCAGAAGAACAAGACTGTCTCTGTAGCATTTCCTCCCCTGAAGACCAATAAGCTTTGCCTGCTGTAGATGAGATAGCCACAACTCTCGGGAGACACATTCAACTCTGCAAGAGTTTCGTTTTAGTTCTTTTGGGATTCCTTTGGTGAGAGGAATATCTAGAAGCAAGAGGAGATGTTAGAGCTGGCCTTGCCTTTTACCTGTCCCATGCATTGGACCAGCATCCCTGGAGGATTAATGGAAGGCATTAAATCAACAGGATGGCAAGCTTCTGGGAGAATGAAATGCTAAATGAAAATCAGCTGGGAAGGAAGAGTTGCAGAACGAAGCCCTGTAGCAGTGCAAGCACATGTGACATTCACAGACACAAGAATGTTCCAAGAATAAGTTACACGAGCTTCCTTTAAATTCCAGTGACCAGGTGCTGAGAAACATGAGTGTGTGCCCCTGCAGGCAGCCTTATCTGTGGGGGTGGGCTGGCACCTCACATCAGCTAGACCTTCTGATCTAAATAAGGACTTGCAACCTGAGACACAAGTCTTGTTTGCAGTGACCTTTGGTTTAAGCTGGACTCAAGAGTCACATCAAACATTGCACGGTGCTTTGTCACACTGGATGCTGGGATCGAAGGCAGGAGTTATCCTGACGGCAACACTGTCAGAAGGAGCACGAGGCACACAGAAACCTGATCACTGGAGGAAGATTAACATTAAATATTATAAACTCTGGGGATAAAATATTAAGTATACTTAATAACTTTGTATTACATCCTCATAGCCGCTATACTAACAACTGCTCAGTGTCCTATATGACAAACAGAGTTTACTGTGTAAAGCTGGTCTCTCCTATGTCATTTGTTACTGTAATGGGATGTGTGAAAATATCAATAAAGTTGCACACTAACATAAGGAAAATATTGCTTGAGGAAAAAGCAGACACAATCTTTCTGAATGCAGATGACATTTTATTATATTGACAGATTCAGAATGCTCCATACAACCCCCGGTGACAAAAACACAACACTCTGCGGGAAAACCTGCAAGAATCACCAAAAACAAGACAGAAAGTTTGCTTCTTTCTAGATTCAGCAGCTCTTCGATATTTAAGGACTGGAAATATAAAATGGTAAAGAAAGGTATGCAATACTCCTGGGTTTTCCTGCTCTGGAAAACCTGGTGAAAGAGAATGGAGAATTGTAATTAAGAGTGTAAAGGCTGGGAAATGGGGGTCTGTACAAAGTGGTGCTCCAGCTTCACAGCAGGCAGTGTATATGTGAAAGGTACAAGCCCTCAACCCAGTTGGAGTCCCTTAAACTGGGCTGATGGAACCCCATTCACTGGATGCAACCATGTGCTGGAGCAGGTCCCACCTCTTCTGGGAGTGATAGTTACCTGAGAAACATTCAAGTTGAAGACCCTGCTTTCCAGACACGGCGTCACATGGCAGGTTTTGACCAAGCTGCACATAATGTATGCAGACTCTTTGGTGAAAAAGTGATTATGAGTTTTTAGGAATTTTCTCATTAAAAAAAAAAAAAACCAAACCAAAAAACCAGAAACCAAATCTAAAACCAAATGTATTTGAATGTTTTATACATTTAGTTTGTCAGACTTACTGTTAGTTTATCAAAATAGGCATTGGCCTGTCACTTATGACAGCCTAGAGTGTTGGTGACAGAAACATCCATGTATATGTCTGGGATGAAAACAAGAGGCAAGTCTTCAATGAAGACAGCAGAAATTAAGGGATCATGGAGTTATTTTGGTTACTTGGCCCATCTGAGGAGAAAATGGTGCAATTTATTAATTATATTCAGTAAAGAACACAAATAAAATGAAGACAGGAGGTGAGGTAACACATCTTGCTAACTACGAAAAGAGAAACTTTAGCGACTTGTGGACTGGCAAGAAAAATACCTTGGGAAGATTTGTTTTATTATAGGCTCCATGCTTCTGAAGGAAATTAGGTATTAAAAATGCTTCTAAAAGCATTTGCATAAAGTAATATTGTGAGTCAGCTAAGTACCACTGCAAGACTTAATAAACCAGTTAAGGTACTGGTCAACAAGCAAAGAAACTTACATAAGTTTATACCTTAAAGATATATAAAAGTCAGTCATCTAAGTGAAGAGACTTGTTGACTGTCACATTGTTCTGATTTTGCTCTGGGATAATTAGAGACTGAAATAACATAAGAGTGTCACCAGCTCCTTCAGTCCACATTCTCCATGGTCAGGAAATGTAACTGTGTAATTCCTTTAGAAAGGTTTTCGGAATGAGATGTGGGAGAACGAGTGTTGGAATCAAAAACCAGAGGTTGTTAGACTACGAGGTGAATCATCATGTAATGGGAAATGGAAGTAGTTCTGCTGTAGGATTGCTCTGGTAGTCTGCAAAATATACAAGGATATTTATTTATGTTATTTCCTTGCAGAGAAGAGCTGGAGGTCCAGATTATCATTTGCATTTTTCTTTATAAATACCCTTATAGCCACGGGTGTAAAATGTGCACGCTTATTCTGATGTAGGGATCGGGCCTGTGGTGATTTTTGAGGAGTACCTGTATGGTTTGACTTGAAGCACTTCAGTGCCTCTTTCTTCTTACATAGCCCTGGAGAGAGCTTCTCAACTCCAGGGGTGACTGGGAGGTGAAGGGGGTATCACTCACTCCCTTTGGGTGCCCATGGACTGCAGAGGAAGTCAGAGCAAGTAGATCACCACATTGTTCATTTTGCATAGAGGCCTGGATTTAGATGGAGTGAATGCGCCCTTCAGGCAAGAGAGACATGAACAAATCACAGTCTGGGCAAATAACGTTAAGAAAATAGTGAAGTATGGGGAAAATGTAGCACCTTCTGTTCCTGAGATGTTAAAGTTGTGTGCAAAACTGAAGTAAACACATACTCATGTAGAATCTGCTACTAAGAAAGTATAAACTGAATGAATACCTGGATATTAGGTTGGTGAAGGCTGAATAGTTATCTAGATAGACTTTTATTGCCTGTCAACTCTGTAAAAACCCACAAAGTCGAAGTCTGTGCTACCGGTAGGTGCTTTTTACAGCTGTGGAGGAAGACAGCTTCCCACCTCGAAGAGCATATGATCAAAGAAGTGGTAAGGGATGCAACATGGTGTTTCTTAATATTTTTTTTTTCCTGTTCTTTCTTTCCCCTTGCTCTCTCCCAAAAGGTTTTGGTGCCTTGCTGGTTTGTTGTCTGCTAATTCTGTAGTAGAAAATATTTATTCTATCTCAGATACTGCTCTGTTGGTTGTCATTTAACATTTCACCGCTATTCAGTTAACAGTCGCTGTACTTTCATTTCTGAAATAGCTTACTGAAAAAATACTAACACTTAATTCTTTGACTTAACAGGGTTTTCATATAAGCACCGGGTTGGACCCACTCACAAAAAATTCAAAAGCTTTTGCTCACCTGTGGGGGATTCTAAATAATTGAAGGCTGGTGCACCTGTGCTAGAAAACTCACTGGTCCTTTTACTTCAACTTTGCTCACTGTTGAATGCGGATTAAAATTTTGAATTGACCTAGAAGGAAATAAAGTATTAGTGACATGCTGTGAAAGCAAAAATGCCAGTTGAAAAGTAAGGTTTGGAAGAGCATTCTCTTACTCGGTACATTAGAAATACAAAAAAGGACCCTTGTCCACCAAGTCCCTTTTCCCCACACACCGATTGCCGCGGCCAGCAGAAATTTTTCCCTCCAGGCACCTTGAGCATACTCTGGTTTTAATACAGACACATTGCAGTAAGAGCCAGTCATTTCTACTTCCTGGAGTTTAAGCAGGGATGAAAGGAGGTGGGTCTGGTAGGGAAACTACTCTGTGCCTTGGGTTGCCCAAGAAATCTTGCTTTTCTGTTAGCTGAAGGTAAAAAAAACCTTCCTTGGGTATCGCAAGCTACCAAAAATGGAGGAAAGCAGGGCAGCCTGAGGTGCAGCCCTTTACAGCAGGGATAGATGTTCGTTGAGGTTCAGAGGGGTCTCTAGTGACTAAAAAAATACACTTTGTTCCCTTAAAATATTAGCACGTGTAGCTGTTTTTAAGTACATTTCATCTGTCCGGGTTACATCAAAGGTTTAGAGCTGTGTTTTGTGGGGAAAAAAAAAAAGAAGTCGGATGTATTAATTGAAAAAAAAAAAAGACTCCCTCTGAGTCCACTCAGCGAGCATGCGTATCCTTTCTTCCCCACTCAGCATAAATCACACCCATGCATAAAACCTCATTTGGATAACTGGCAGGTACTTGAAGCTGTGTGGTGCATGCTTTAACAAAACAAAGCTGTCATGTCAGATAAATACCTTACAATATACTTTTCCAGGTTGTCCCAGATTGTACCACCTGATTCCAGATGGGGAAATTACCTGCATTAAGATCAACCGTACAGATCCCCACGAAAACCTGGCCATCCGGATTGTGGGAGGCAGTGAGACTCCTTTGGTCCATATCATCATACAGCATATTTATCGAGATGGGGTAATCGCCAGAGATGGAAGATTGCTGCCTGGAGACATGATACTAAAGGTATGATACCGTGCAGGTACAAAATAAAAGCATTCTAACAAACAATAAGGTGGTGTAAGTCCATCATGAGATGAGATTTGCAACGTTGCTTAGATTCATAGAATGGTTAGAGTTGAGAGGGACCTTAAAGATCATTGAGTTCCAACCACCCTGCCATGGGCAGGAACAGCTCCCACCAGACCAGGTTGTTCAAAGCCCCATCCAGCCTGGCCTTAGTGACATGGTTTAGTGATGGAGTTTTTTTTTATCAGAGTTAAGTTGATGGTTGGACTAGATGATCTGAAAGATGGTCTGTCTACCTTCCAGTGTAGACAATTTGATGATTCTATGATTCTATGTGTTCAGCAGCGCAGAGCATGGGACACTGCCTGCTCTATTTTAGGAGTGTTGCCCCACCAGCAGCCACTGGTGAAACCTCTGAGAAAAAACTTAAGCAGCATTTAGGCATTGGCTGTTGGCTTCTACTTCTGCTCCTATTTCTATAAAAATGTGTAACAGATGAACGAGAATTTGGCCAGATGGTTAAAGATCATGTATCTTGTGAGCAGTGGCTTCAGCAATAGCTTTTGAATGGGAACTGCACTCTCAGCTGCCCCAGTGACTTGGGGCTCTCCAAGGGTGCTAAACTATATTAATGCTGACAGAAAATACTGGTTCCTTTCCTTGCTTTGCTGCTTTGATGGTGTGTAGTTGGAGCACGTAAGGTATATTCACATTGCAAGGCAGAGCTCCAGCTGTACCTTCACCAGGTGTACCCAAAGCAGCTTTACTCAGCTGGCTCAAATATTGGTGACAGCGTGGCCAGAGATGGCAAAGAACTCAGCACAGGTTTTCCAAATTACAGGGAAAGACATGAGGAGGCTGCTTTGTTCCCTGTGAGCCATGCTGTCAATGATAGACTGGTGCTGGTATCCAGGCTAACCAGTGTGGCATTAGCTGGGATAAGGCTAGAGGAGATGGAAATGTGGTGGACTGCAAGGTCTGGTATGTATATTTCAGGGTCTTCTTTCTGGTGGGACTCTGGATGCCCGTCTTAGTGCCTGCTTTGCCACTCTTGGCTGGTAGGGTGAGTGAGTAGGTGGCAGCTGTGTGAGTGTCACTCAGTTGTTTGTTTCAGGGAAGCTTTTTGTCCTGGTGACAGCAGAGATTGACAGATTTAATGGCACCACTGAGCCAAAAATCCTCCTGCAGGGCACATCCAAACTGCAGTGGGAAGCTGTGATTGCAGCATGGAAGGGCCCAGCTCAGCTCTCCTTGGCCATGGCTGACTGCCCTGGGATTTACCAAGGATTCCCAGGAATCTCAGTCCCATGCTGGTGCAGCTCATGCCGTTCATGGTACCCAAGCTGGCAACTTAAAGGTGTCTTTAGAGGTGCAGTCCCCCCATCAGACCACCACGGGGACATCCCTGTTGTGCCCACCCAGCCAGTCTGCAGAAACAAACACTAATTAAACACTTTGTCTGTGCTGGTGAACATTCGTTCCTGTTGCAGTTTGGAGACCTTTCTTAATATTTAAATGGTTCAACCTGTGCAATGGAAATAGCTACATGGAAATAACTTGTCTGATCTGGGTTTTCCAGCCAGCAACGAACTACAACCTTGCAACTGGTTTCCATTTGGCAGTGATAACGTGCAATGCCTAGTCACTCTTACACACATGGACAAGAGAGGATTGACTGGAAACGCCTCTATTTTTCTCTTTATTTTCCCCAGCCAAGCTAAAGAAGTGGCAGTTATGCAGTTTTGCCACCAGCTGAGCTAAATCTTACCTGGAAAACACTAAGACACGTAAAAAGCCCAATTCTCTGGTGTGGTATATCAGCATAATTACTAGTAAATATCCAGGGTGTTTAAGCTTCTGCTTGAGGTTCTTTTCTTCATTTTAATTAGAGATTCATTACTGGGAATTTTTCTTTTTTCTTTTTTTTGCTGTACCTAGAACAGCTGGGAGATAATGAAGAAGGGAACCAGCAGGGAAGTGGTGGGAGTGAAAGGAAAGGCTGGAGAGGCGACTTGAAATCAGAAGCTAGTGGAATAAAACTGAGATATATGAAAGGATATTGGAGCTTGGGAAGAGCAATAATAAAGCTGAAAAATAACATGTATGTCTGGAGACTATCAGGGAGAAAGGGGGAAGGGGAGGAAGGCAGAAAGTGTCTGTACAGCGTGTCCTTTCCTTGGGGGGAAGATTGTTCTGCACCGCAAACTTGGCCTCCTGCGTGACACGGTTTGAAATAGCACACGTCACTGCATAGGAAGACATCTGTGTAAATACATCTGCCCTCTCCCGTGCCAATTCAGATTAGACAGTCTTTCTGCTGCTGATTTACACTTCTCTCTTCCAGGTAAATGGCATGGACATCAAAAATGTGCCTCACAACTACGCCATGTCGATTCTGAAGCAACCCTGCCATGTGCTCCGACTGACAGTGCTCCGGGAGCAGAGGTACCGGTGCAGAAACAGCGGACTTTCCCTTGATGCTCACTGCACTAGGGACGACAGTTTCCATGTCGTGCTAAACAAAAGCAGCCCGGATGAGCAGCTGGGAATCAAGCTGGTCCGCAAGGCCGATGAACCAGGGGTATTTATTTTCAACTTGCTGGAAGGCGGCGTGGCTGCCCGTGATGGACAGCTTCAGGAGAACGACCGGGTGTTGGCCATCAATGGGCACGACCATCGGTACGGCAGTCCGGAGAGCGCAGCCCAGCTGATACAGGTTTGTCATCACCTTCCTGGTCCCAGGTTCTGAACTTTGAAAAAACCACGCTCTGTATTTTCACCATCCATTGCAAAGCAGGGGCCAAAATTAATGTGTGTATATTTGGGGGAGAGAAGGAGATGTGTCAAGGTTGGATGGGAATTTACACCTCTAGAAGCATCTTGGTTTCACAGTGGGTACAAGGGTGAATATGGGCATGGACTCTGGCAGTGATGCCTGCTACCATCAGGCTTTGTAATGTACAGATCAATGTAAACACCCATACACTCTGTACATCACCAAAGAGTGATGCCATCTGTCAGAAGACAGCCCATCTTGCACACTAGGACCACTGAGTACAGCTGAGTCATGACTCCTCCAGCTCAGAAGGAGCCACAGTGCTCCCTGGTTCAGTGCTGGAGCAGACCAGAGCAGCCTACAGCAATGGACGGTATGTTTCAGGATGAGCATCATCCTCCCAGACTCTGTGATTTGCAATGGGTGTGTTTTAACAACTGAAGGTGTTCCATACCTTGTAGATATTTCTTAACTAAATCCAGCACATAGACATCCAGATGTTTTGGAAAAACATGGATATGTTCCTGTAGTTTTTATAAATTTCTGTTTAGACTCGCGGAGAACTAAAGGGGTGCCTCTGCAACATTTTACCACAAAATTGTCAAAAAAAAAAAAGCCTATGTCTTTCTCAGCTACAAAATCAGTCAGCTTCTGCCTAATTTCCCCTCCAGAAATATTTTCAGTTTTTTCTTTCTTTACAGCCTGCGTTTTTAGAAAACGTCAACACAAAAAGCAAAACCAAGAATCTTTAGTTGCTATTGTCTCATATTTATAGCAGTTATTGTACATGTGCAACTTTGCATTTCATTTGGAAGCACGCAGAGGGTTCACATTGAAGAATTTCGTGTGCCTTGATAACAAGATGTCAAATCAGGGTGACTGCTTCCCCTTTCCGACAGGTTTAATTAAGGTAACACCAGTCGAACTGAAAGAAGCATTGAGACCCATGCCTCTTGTGGAAAGGATTCCTCCTTTAGCATAGGTTCACAGCTGGCTGTAGATAACTTTTATTGAGAAGTTTATAGCACAGGTAAAGAAAAATCCTCCCCCTTGTATAATGCCAGTTGTTGAAATTCTTCTGGTCCAGCATCTTTCTGGATGCTGTTATGTAGCTCACTAACTGGGAGCAGGAGGCGGCAGAGGGAGGGAGGTTTAAATTCTCTGAGGGGAACAAGTCTGGAATGAAAACCTTTCTAAAAAATTGGTATTCTTGGAACAGTTCTTTATGGCTACAAAACAAGGCAACAGTGCTTCATAAGCAAAAAACACATGCGGCCTAGAGATGAAATGGAAAAAATGACTAATGAGAGCATTCACACACAAATGTTTAAAAACGCAACTAAAGCTCTTACTGGGTTCCAAAGAGTGGATGTTATTTATAATAACGTCTGAAATGCACACCAGTCCCTGGGAATTTAAACAACATGCCCATCAAAGGGGAGACTCAGGTTTCCAAACAGTCAGGATTACATTGCATTGATGTGAACTCTATGAATCACATTTGTCTAAGGCGAAATTCCCGGAACCTGTGTCTTTTTTGTCATGTTTTTTCATCAATTATCATTTGCCTTTCCTGTTTCCATGTTATGCCAGAGAAAAACCATTATGCTGAAGGCACAAGTGTTTTGCATTTGCTTCTTACACGAAGGGATGTTTTACCCTGTCTTCTGATTTCTCAACAATATCCTGCCTGTTGAGACCTCAGCGTGTGTCACTCACAGTACATTAAGGCCTTCCATTAATCATAGAATCATAGAATTGTTTAGGTTGGAAGGGATTTTTAAGGTCATTGAGCCCATCAACTTAACACTGCCAAACCCACCACTAAACCATGTCCATCAGCATCACATCTACCCGTAAATTATCAGTGGTGGAAGCTTCAAAGGCACCATTGGTTTCCTTAAAAACGTAACTATCATCCACTAAAAGGTGGTGGTGTCTTGTAAGCCCAAGGACAGCTGGGAAAACATCACGTTTCTGGGGAATCTGATGAGTCCTGACTTCTAAATAATGAATATTTGAGATTAATTTGATTCTTCAGGCCTTTAGCAATTATACATTAGCATATGTGGGGCAGTTGTTAATCAGTAGATTAGGTGTCTGGTTGTTTATAAGCTCAGTCACAAGAACCAAAATGAAGAAAACACGTAAGTGCTAATTAGGAACGTGCACACATCGTAACAGTTGGGAGTTTGCTGCTTCCCATTTGTCACGTCATCTTTAGTCATGGCCTTGTGTGTCAGATGTGGCACTTTTAATCTAAATAATGTGACATTCCACATCTGTTTTCCATGGGAGTGACAAGGCAGGAGACAAGGTGGGCGCTCAAGTGAGCACATCAGGCTGAGTCGCATGGGTTGAGCCAGACTTCAGTGCCCCCAGATGTTTGCCCTCCTCTTTCGGAGGAGATCGGAGCAGCTGTGATGGGCACACGACTCCCTCTCCATCCCGACAACCACCATGGGCAGAAAGCAGGTCATGATCTGGAGCGCATTTACATCCTCCCTGTGAGAGATGGGGTTGGGTCAGCTTCTGCCGAGAGCAGCACTGCTGCCTTTGTTTCTTTTTTAAGATGCAGTTGCCTGCTGGATGCTCAGAAGTCACCATCATTGTTTCAGCCTCCCTACTTGGTTTGTTTTGGCTGTAACATAAATTTGAGCTCTAGCAGATTGTTTCGGCTATTACTTGCATTTAGCCTCAAAGATAACCTCCTTTTTTTTTTTTTTAATTCTGGCTTCAGCACAAAAAAACCCAACCAACAAACTGCAAAGGAATTGTGGGTAAAGCAAGTGGTAAGAGGGATGGAGGGATCAGAATGAAGCAGTAATTAATATTCTGATCAGTAGAAATGTTAATGGGTTTTTATATGGAAGTACGTAAATTCAAAAGCTGGTCTTGTTGTTTGGGTAACTTTTTAAAACACCCTCGACTTTTGAGAAATTACTTAACTTGATTGACCTGGAGACAAATGTAACATTGCAATAGAGACTCTTGGTGAACTTTTGCTAGTCGTTCTACAAGAATTAATCACATTTACAACCTTCCTCTAAATAACCAACTTTGAGGCTAACCATGTGGCAACAGATGAGTTTTAAACAGAAGTTGCGTAAGTTGAAGTTGTTTGTTTTAAGAGAAAACTGGATTTTCGTGGGGCCATACGCCCTTAGGAGGTTTAGGCTTATATTGTTCAGTTCCATCTCAATCACATTGCAAACAAGGGACCAGGGTGGTTTCCTTTCTCCTAAGATACACTATTCTGCTTTTAGGTACCAATTGAGTCCAGAGTCCAGGAGTTAATATTCCATAAAAATTGACCTGGGAAAAATATCTAGAAAGTTGTTTTGAACTACGTGTGTATGTACCAAATGATATATTCTGAAGGTGTGGAGATTTGAGTTGCTGGGGAAAAAGCTACCATCCCCCAAGATTTTGGGAAAGTACCGAAGAACTGCACATTTTTTTACTGCAGTATGGTTATAGCACAACCTGAACATGCAGATTTTGGGCTTGAAGCTGGGGGTTTAGGAGAGGTAGGTTGCTTTATTTTTAACCATAGAGACATTTTTCAAAAGCATTTTTTAACCATCGGCTACTACTGTTGAATCCAGCTCCAGAAAAGACAAACCAAACTATAAAAACAAGAATCCCAGGGGCCTCCTCTGGCTTCTGTTAATTGTCTGCAGGAGACTTGATTTCAATAGCGCAACTGGATCTGGGTTTGGTTTCCAGCTGCTTGTTCAACTCCAGCTTCCCTTGGAGCTTCTCCCCAGTGAGCAGGGCACATCAGCCTGCCAGCAAGTGAGTCTGGAGGTCTGATGCCACCGGGGCTGTGTCACCAACAAGCGTCGCTGCTGCAGCCCCAGGGGGGGACTGGACCTCCAGATGTTCTTGCTGGGGGCTCCACCTCAGATACCGAGCAGTCCCTCACTAATAACCTGTGAACAAAGAGGAGGCAGGAATCCCTCTGGAAACCAGCCCTTAAAAGCCCCTCCTGCCTGCCACACCACCAGGGTCTTCAGCCTGGAGTGAAGGAGATTAGAGGATTTTTTAATTTTTTTTGTCTTCTGAATATGCTTCTGTAGCATTTAGGCTTTTTCTACACTTCAGTATGTTGGTTTGCCCTTGTGGCAGACATATATGATTTACCCAGCTATACCCCCGACCATCTCAGCATTACCTTTCCATCACTGTTGTCTTGAACAGATATGAACAGATTCATATCCCCCCTTGAACAGGGAAGAATGAGGCCATTTAGAATCAGAGAATCATAGAAGGCTTTAGGCTGGAAGGGATCTTAAAGATCATCTAGTTCCAAGCTCACTGCCACAGGCACGGACACCTCCCACTAGACCAGGTGCTCAAAGCCTCATCCAACATGACCTTGCTTCTAGGGAAACAGTGCTGATTTGATAGAATGGGAAAAATTCACTTGTACACAGAATTAATAGCACTCATATCTGGCACACACAGAACAACTTAAAAAATAATGAGCAGACATTACTCAAGAGAAGCTTTGCAACATCTCTCAGGTATGTAAGTATTATCACTGTGTTGTGCAAAAAGGGCCAGAAGCATTTTGAGCTTATTCTTGTGTTAATTGTTTTTGCCGTCCCTGTTCCTAGAGTGTGAGTTTGGGCTGATTTCCCACCTTAAACTCCATTACCCTGCATGCTTGCTTGTGCCCTCCCTCTTTCTCTCTGCTCTGGTGCAGTAGGATTTTACTTCTCAAAACAGTTGCACATCCCTTTCTTCAAACTGCCTCACATTTGCAGATGGACTCATTTACCTTGTTTATTCCCCACTTCCACCAGCCCAGGCTTGAGCACATCCATCCTTGCACGGTTAATTGCATTTTTTTCCAGATCTCCTGTCCATCAGCAGCAGCTCTGTCTGTCTGTCTCTCTTCTGTGGTGGATGCAGGTGTGTGTGAGAGCTGATCAGCCCTCGCTGTGGTGGATCATTGCTTCCAGCCAAATTTGAGGCAGATAGGAAGGGTTTTTTTCAGAGAGTTAACACTAAATTTTCAAGAGAAGTATTAAGTAGCAGGCAATAAAATTTTATGGACTGTGTCGACCTGAACTGATGCTACTGCTTTAAGTCACTGCAGCCACCTCAGTGGGAAATTTAGACCGCGCTTCAACGAGACCCACATTTCGTGAATCCTGTGGGGCTGATATGGAGGGGGTTTATTGCTCTGGGTTGGTGGGATTCACGCTGTACCTCCTCCCCGCAGGCCAGCGAGAAGCAGGTTCACTTCGTCGTGTCGCGGCAGACCAGGCAGCAGACCCCCGACATCCTGCAGGAGACAGGCTGGAGTTACGGCAGCCCCCAGCCCTGTTCCACCGAGAGAAACAACAAGGTGAGGGCACAGGTGCCTCGTGTGGTTTCTCTGCTGTCCATGGGACAGGGTGGGCAGCTCAGCGGTCCAGTGTCTCTGGGTGTTATCTCTGGTTTCTGTCACCAGAAGAAGCCTGGCTTGTTTTGCAACAGAAACGTGAAAGCTGTGCTCATTATTTATCCACTCCTTCTGCCCTGACTCTGGCTGTGGTGGGGAGGGCAGGAGAAAGGTGAAGGGTGGTGGTGGGGCAGGGGGCTGACGTGGACACAGCGTCCTGGCCACCAGCCACGGACCCGGCACAAGGCAGCATGCTCCAATGAAAATAAGAGGCTTATCTGACGTTTCTCCATCTGGAGCAAAGTTTTCAGGCAAAAAACTTTCATGTGCTGGCCTGAGAGATTTCCATAAGCTGCTTGAAAATTACGGTAATTATTAATCTGTTGCTCATTACTTAAGAAACCCATGCTCTGACCCGGCTAGCAGTTTGGTGGCTGTGGTCTCTGTGGAGCTTTGGACCCCAAAGTGTTGGTTCTGTTCTGGCAGCACCTGACATTTGCATGGGATGGGGGCTGTGAGGGCTGGGCAATATGTAGCATGCCCGGACCTGACCCAGGGCCATGTGGCACAGAGCCACCATCTCCCCCCAGTACGGCTCTGGCTACCAAACTGGACCCACCCCCCCACCCCAGCTGCTTCTCTGCACCCGGTTATATCATGTGCTTAGTGCTTTTAGACTTGCAATAGGCAGACAGACTCTCATGGTCGAATATATGAGGTTTTAAAGCAGAAATCAATGCAGCAAGAGCATTGAAAATACCTTTTCTGAGTTTACTCGATACCATTCTGCCTACAGACAGGACAAGCTATGCCCTTGCAGGACCTGGATTTGTTTATTTCACTAAATTTAAAGTCACGTGCCTGGTTAATTTACATGAATCACTCAGCCCTTGTGAGCTGGTCCCCTAGCCACCCGTGCCGGGGATGCATTGGGGAAGTGGGCAGGCAGGGCTTGTTTCAATCTATCCTGCCTGATGGGCAGCCAGATGTGTCCTTAGAGGGACCTTTGGACTGAACCAGCTGTCAGAGCGGGTGAACAGCTGTCAGCCAGGAGACGACAAGCCTAGCTCCGCATTTTACAAATGCTTAAAGATATCCATTTTTTGGGCAGTTTTCTTTTGTTTTTTTAATTCCATTACGCAGTGATTTTCTCTGTAAAAAATATACCAGTATTTATTTTTCTATCTTTAATTTTTCTTTTCCACGAGGTCACAATCACAGCCCTCATTAGGTAAGACTGGACCAGTAGGAGTTAAACCAGAGAGCAGAGCAAATGCTCAGTTTCTACTACCCCAGTAGCAAATAATGCCCAACTAATCGTGCATCTGCAAGGAATTACTTCTTAATGAAGTAATGATTTCCTTAGGGAGATATGTGTAGGACAGCAATTAGCTCGTGTTGCCACTGTACGATTTCTAGTGAAGCTCCAAGCACCTGCTAGCTCTGCTAAATTGGTCTGATTAATTGATACCACATGGGATTATTTGGGGATGTGACTTATCTTCTATAAACTGCCCTAGACCCTTATTCTATTGTACTGACTGGTGTTAAACAGGAATTCCTGGTAAATCCAACATTATTTTGGGTATCTGTGAGACTGAAGGGCCAATGTTGACCTTGAAACACTCCTTTAAAGGCTAATGAATCATCTCTTGTTGGATAGGTCACAGCTTTGAGGGAGATTTCCAGATTGCCACAAGAGATGGGCACTACATAAGCACTTGAGCAGGCGTGCTTCTGTGGGCTTCTGTCCAGTGCCACCATTTGGGCACTTTCCAGGAAATATCACAGCCAAAAAAAAAAGAGAATTCTGAGCTGCTTCTAGCTCCCTGTAGCTTTGTGTGTGTGAGTGGAGGGCTGATATCAGAGAAAATGCTTTGGCAATAGATCATGAGATCCAAACAGCCAGTGGACATGATGAGCTTTGGGACTGTGGGCTTTTGGTCTGATACAATCATGACTGGAGTGTTACTTGCCCTTATACAGGGTATGAGTGTGTCAGTTTGAATTTCTCATGTGTCTTTGCTGAAGGTTTAACCAATCATCATTTGCAATTCAAGTTCATTAAACGCTAGGCTTTGGCAGACTTAAAATGTTATCTGTTTTTTAAATCGACATTAGTCCAGGAGTGATGCTTGTGAGCCTGGGGCTGGTGCGGTGTCCTAGAGCACCCCATCATGCTCCTGCTCCAAACCAAGGCAAGGCCTGTTGGAGGGTTTCACTGTGTATGTGTGTGTGGTTTGGTGGGTCTGCTACCCGCTGGGATTACTTTATTATGTGTGATTGATAGAGAGATTGCTCACTGACTCCAATTCCGGTTAATTTCAAGGTGGATTTTGTCCCCTGAGCTCACTGTAAGAGGTGACAGCAGGTCAGGAATGGCCTCTTTGAGGGAAGCAGCTCTCACTGTAGAGCATGTGTGTAAATGTGGGCTGAAATCTGCTCCCAAACCTCGGCTGTACCCAGCTCCAGCGTCCAGCAGCCGTCTCGCTTGTTCAACACCTCAGGAGTCGCTTTTGGCCCAGCTCGTTGCCCCCATGACAGCCTGTGGCTCCATCTAGAAAGCACAAGGAGGCGGCTCTCTTTCAGGCCAACGCCAATGGCAATCAGCCACATGGCCAGCGAGGCATGTTGGAGGATGAGGAGGACAGTCTGTAGCGACCACGTCCTCCTTTGGTGGCGGTGATGCCGGGTGGCAGGAGGCTGGTCTCACCGAGCTATTTCCCAGGGTGCGGAGCTCAGGGAGGAGGCACAGCCCGAACAGCTCCGGCTGCTGCCTGGATGCAGCAAAGAGATGTCAGAGACACTTTCTTGTGCAGCCGAGGTTGTTAAGCCGGGCTGCAACACATGAGCGGGCCAAATTCCATTCCTTTGAAGTCAGTGGGAGCCTTGCCATTAATTAAATAACACTTGCTTTTAATTGGAAGGGCTTCCTTACTCCTTCCTAACAATTTGTCTAGTACTTAAAACAAATCTGTTACCCTGTTGCTCGAGCAAGAGATGTTTTCTGACCATATGAACAGGTTAGCCTTCAGGTGAAGTACATTTTCCAAATAGACAGAGCTACGTCTTTTGCCTGCAAGACACGTGTCAAGGCTTTGAGGTTGTGATAATCTGCTGTAAATATTTATTTTCCAGTAAATATACAGAAAAAAAAAAAAAGGAAAAAAAAATAAAAGAACTAAAAAGGGAAGGAGATGAACTGTTATGTTTTTCTTCTCCTGACCTCCGAGGTCACTTCAAAATGACAGAGAAGGACAATTGTTTAGAAGAGAATGCACTGAAATGCAGTCGCTGATAAACATTGCCTTTCAACTGGTTTACTCATTATCAGCCGTACCTCCAGGAAAGTTCTACGTGTGTTTACTAAGAAAGGCTTTACTTTCCTTTCATCACTGCCATCGTCTCAGCTGAGCCGCTCCAGTTCCCTTCTATCTGCAACCATGTAAAAAACGACATGTGGAAGAGCAGCTTCAAAGGAAAACTGGTCCTACGTGGTTGAGCAGACAATACCGGTACTTTTACGATTCTTCAGTGAAGTGTAACAGGATGATTTGTTACCAAGCCCTGCTTTGAAATCTGCTTCTCTCTGGACTGATTCCTCAAAACCAGAGCATTGGCTGGTTTATCCACTACTGGTTTTGGTGTCTGAGGCAGGATGGACACTGCAGAAGTGACAGAGTTGCTTTGAACGCTTGGAGCTGCAAATCTAATTCCAATTTCAGGTTTTGCTACAAAATTTCAGATTGCATTTTTGTGAAATTTAGTGGTGCCCCTATCCCACATGCTTCAGGAAGTGGCCTTTTCCTGATGGAAAGCTATTCCTTTTTCAAGGGAAAAAGGATGATATTTTTGCACAAACATGGATGGAACATTAGGTTTAGATGTTTAGTTGAAGATATATCTTTAGCACAAAGATATAACAACTATGTTTAAAACATTTACACCTTAAAGACTGAGGTGAAAGGTAAAATTATCTGGACTAGAACATTTCTATGTTTTCAGAAAGAGAATATTGTAAAACCTTCAGGAATTTTGAGGCTCATTTGCAAGCTACAAGCCCAATTACTCTGACACAGTGCCTGTGTTCCGCATGGATCAGATGTGATACAGCTGAACAACTATATCAGTTTGGTCTTTGTCCCAGCGACTAACAAGAGACCTTTTCCACTGAGTTCTTTGCCTTTTTGCTCCTAGAGATCTGTGGCAGCCACTGTTCCTCTGCTCAAACATCTAGAGATCATTTACAAAGTTGTGAGATTTCAAAGAAGAAGTTGATGTGGATTTAAATGAGTTTTATAGGTTTATAGACTACTTTTGCATATTGTAAAAGTGAGGTAAAGCTTGCGAATGAGAAAGTTGGTGGTTTGTTTTTTTTTTAACATACATTTGAAATGTATTTAGCAGCACATTGTTATAGCTATGTATGAGCCTGGAATGGATGGTGCTGTTCCTGCAAGAGGGGCTGAGATCTTCAGGAGTTGATGCCAGGAGAGCAGCTTACTAAAGACTTGAGGAAATCAAAAGGAATTACCATTTAAATCCAGATTTTCTGGAGAAGAGTCCTTGTCTCTCAAGCTCTTTTTTAAGAGCTGGACGTGTTTTGAACATGGCATTTGCTTCCCAGGTTTTGTTGGAGCTTGTGTTGCCTCTCCATCCTGAGGTTGCCTGTGAGCTTGTTTCACCCTCGTTCATACAATAGTTATTGCCTGACGAGCCAGGTGTTTGTCATTTTTTGTTTTCAGAGGGAGGAATAAGGGGATGAATGTCCTCAGACAGTAGAAGTGACTGTCTCAAAGTGACCTTTTAAGCACAAGTGATAGTAAAAGCACCCCAGAAGCTGCTTGTTTTTGACTCTTTAAATGTCCTCTTTTAGTGAACAAAACCACATAATCTTCAAAGTGTATTCCCACCAATTTATACAGAAACGCAGAAATCTGTAAGAGAAAATGAAGTGTTTATCTTGTAATCTGTCCCCAAGAATTTTATTCCTTTAACCCAGGTGGACCATTTCTCATTTAACTGCACAGACGACACTCGAGTTGCCAGCAGCAAGATAAGAACCGTGACCTGACAGTCAAAGATAGGAGGTCCACTAGTGATATTAATATCAAGAATACTTTTTTAAAAAAAAATCAGATTCCTTGTTTACATTTCAAAGATCTGCTTCTATTACTCTCAACATTAAACCACTTCTGACTTTGGCAGGAGCACTGCCTGACTTTTAACTCTTAAAGCATGGATTATTTTGGCGGAAGCTCTGACTCTGCAGACGCCCAAATCCCAGGAGAGAGTCCTCCTGCCTGCCATCTGGCCAGGCGTGGCAGGCAGCTGGGAAGTGCTTTGGTATTCCCTTAACGAATCCTCTAATGTTTTCTCCATCACAGAGCACCCTTCACGCCGTCACCTGTCACGAGAAGGTGGTGGCTGTCCGGAAAGATCACACAGAATCACTGGGAATGACTGTAGCAGGCGGAGCATCTAACCGGGAATGGGATTTGCCTATCTATGTGATAAGTGTCGAACCTGGAGGAGTTATCAGCAGAGACAGCAGGATAAAAACAGGTACTAAGAGGGAATTTTTGAAAGCCTGCTTTAGTTTGAAGGTGGCCTTTGAAAAACAGAGGCTTAATGAAAGAGCATCACACCCTGACATCTTCAGCCACCCCATAGATTTTAGGATGTATCAGATTAGAAAGTCTTAAATCAGCTACCAGAAAGGTATAATAAGCAGTAGCAACCATCTCTGCCAAGTGGGATGTAGGCATATTCTGGTAGGACAAAAAACCCCAAAACCAAATAGTTTTTCACAGGAAAATGAGCTTGCACCACCATCTCCTCACTACTGAAATCTTCATTGTGCAATCTGCATGAGGTTTTTAACGTAAATCTTTGTGCTTGTTTGTCCTATCATTCCTGGCTTTGACAGAAATACACAGGAGCAGAATTCCAATCATATATGAAGCAATGTTACTGCCTTGTGGCTCAATATCATGACTGGAAACGTTGGCTTCATAACTCCATTTTGGCTCTTGATGTAACAGACTGATAAAATTAATAGCTTTTCTCCCTCTGCATGAATAAGCTTTTAGAGTAAGATGAGGAGCATATTTTATCAGTGGGTTTTGTGGGAATAGGCAGGCAGAAAAGGGATGGTGAAACTCTCAGTTTTCAGGATATCTCCAAGAGCCGTGTACCATAGTGCCCTGCATCCGGCAAACACGCAGCTTCCCGCCTCCTTGCCCTTCATCCCCTATGCTCAGCTTCAGCCCAGGAGCTGGAGGGAAATTCTGAGTGTGTGGGAAGTGAAGGCACCCAAAAGTGGGGCAGAACCGCTGCAGCCCAGCCGAGCCCCATGAGCCTGAATCACAGTACCCGGCATGCGTGGGAAGCCTCCCTTTTGCGGGAGCTGTGGCTGTTCATCAAAACCCATGTAAACACAACAACAGGAGCAAACCAGCAGGTTTTCCCCTTTCCCCCTGCTGGAAAATGACTGCCTCTCAGTGGGATACATTTTGTAAAAAAAAAGGAAAAAAAAAATTCATCATGAGGCAGCATGGAATATTCAGCCTAGTTAATTTGATAAAATTAGAAACAAATGAATACGTGATGTTATAACAGCTCCATAAGCCTCCACGGTTTAGAGCAGCCCTTCAGCTGCCGTCTGTCTCATCGGGACAGACCATGAGAAGAGGTTAACGTTCACATCATGCTGCTGGGACTGCTGGTGAATATAGCCCCCTGCTCGGAGCATCATCCAGGGGAAGCACAGTGGGGGTGGGGGGGGGCACCCAGGTTAGCCCTGGCATTGGAACACGCCGTGGAAGCAGCCGGAGCACTTGGCACGGTGGCTGCTTGCATGACATTAATGATGCCTTTATTGTTCTCCCTGTAGTAATTGAGGTCAGCTTTGCATTCTTCTCTGAAGCCGCTGTTCCTACATTAAAAATACGGCATACAGAAAGATGTTTTGGCTCGGGGCTGTCCAAACAGGCATTAACATTAAAATAATAACGCGTTATTCTGCAAAGCAAACTGTACAAAGAGCCAGCTGGAGCAGGAGTCCTCGGCTTAGGCAGGGCTGGGAGAAAACCTTGGAGCTTTTAGGTTTCAGGCTTAGGCTAAGTATAACAGTTGTTAGCTCTAAGTGGGCTTTGGAGACCTGGACTAGCATCAAGTGCCCCTTTCCAAAGTTTGTTGGTACTGCAGGGCACTGTGTGTGCCATCCACCTCCAGATGCAGGATGTGATGTGACTGGTGAGGCCTCAGCTCAAGTGCTGTGTCCAGTTTTGGGCCCCTTGCCACCAAGAAAGACATTGAGGTGCTGGAGCGGGTCCAGAGAAGGGCAACAAAGCTGGTGAGGGGTCTGGAGAACAAGCCTTATGAGGAGAGGCTGAGGGAACTGGGGTTCAACCTGGAGAAGAGGAGGCTGAGGGGAGACAACCATCTCACTCTCTACAACTACCTGAAAGAAGGGTGTCAAGAGGCAGGCATCAGCCTCTTCTCCCATGTCACAGGCAGTAAGACAAGAGGAAATGGCTTCAAGTGGCACCAGGAGATGTTCTGATTGGATATCAGGAAAAGCTTTTACATGGAAAGATTTATTAGGCCTTGGAATGGGCTGCCCAGGGAAGTGGTTGAGGCACCATCCCTGGAGGTATTTAAAAGACGGGTCGATGTAGTGTTTAGTGACATGCTTTAGTGATGGGCTTTTTTAATCAGAGTTAGGTTGCTGGTTGGACTCTATGATCTTAAAGGTCCCTAGATCTTAAAGGTCCAGCCTAGGCAATTCTATGATTCTATTCTATGATTCTAAGAAACCAGGACCAAAGCCTCCATCCAGCACAGTGATGCTCCAGTGTAGGGGGATTTAGCCTCTTCCCTCATGCCTGTGGCATGTTTACCAGCATATGCTTCCCATCCACATTAAACGATAGGATTAACAAACAGCAAGCTCTTGGCTCTGGCTTTGACTTGCTCATGGGGGTGGGGAGGGGGTCTGGGAAACGCTTGCAGAGTTTTTAATCATCCGTTTTATGATTCTCAGGTGACATCCTCCTGAACGTGAACGGGATTGACCTGACGGGGGTCAGCCGGAGCGAGGCCGTGGCCCTGCTGAAAAATACCAACTCGTCAGTGGTGCTCAAAGCCCTGGAGATGAGAGCATGTGACACCCAGGAGGAGCAGGGCCAACTGCCATCCCCCCAGGCCACGCAGGCCACCTCCGAGAGCAGTGAGTGGTCACCTTCCTGGATTATGTGGCTGGGGCTGCCACGGTAGGTCCACAGATTGCATCCTCTGGCTGAAGGGGAGTGGGAGGAAAGATTTGTATTTTCTGGCAATGCTTTCTTTTGGCTTGATTCATTGCACTGACATCTTAATTAAATCCAGGCTCTGTCGCAGGCTTGACTCTAAATACCTCCCTTTTGTATGCGTACATGGAAAAATAGACACGTAGGTCCCTTGCAAGGGAGGAAAAGATCCTGAATTGTTCCAGTTTTGAAAACATATCTGGCATTTAGGGAGTGAAAGGCAAAGCTTGCGAGGATACGGGAGCTCGCTGAAACTGGGGTCTTGGCTCGACCACCCCGCAGAAGGCAGAACTACCCCTCCTGCAGCCCTGGAGCCCTTCTCCTTAGCCAAATCCAGATGAATTGTTTGACTCTGCCCAGATGTTGCATAGAGCCTGCAGTTGGCCGGTGTCTCCGAATCACCTCTTTTAACCCCACCCCCGACTGGAAGGAGTACATTTGTCATTCCCAGGAAGCAGCTGTGTTGTCATTTCACTAAGGATCATACAAGCCACGTCACCCATCGGCAGGTTCTCTCGAGCATGCCCGGCGTGCAGGGTGTATACCTGCATCTCCAGCAACATAGAGTAAGGCATTCAGTTGAGGACACATGGGGAATCTGTGAACAGGCGAGGCTGGCATCACACAGTTGGAACTGGTACTCAGTTTTAAAGCGTGAAGAATTTAGCTTGAAAATTGCTTTTGCCCCTGACTCACAACCCTGGCAGCAGTTCAGAGTGTCTTTCTGTTTCATGCGAGGGCATGAAAAGGTGGTCTGCCCACCAGGTGGGCTTTGGCTCTAGGCACAGTTTCAGGACTCCTCTTCATTTCCCCGTCTCGCATATGAAATTAGATGCTTTCCCTCCTTCTGGCTTGAGCTGTTTTGAGCTTGTTCACCTTGCAGCAAGGGCTGCTGTGAGGACCAGATGTGTCCCAGGGCTTGGGTTGAGGCTAAGGGCTGTGTAACATGTGCTGAAGTGCTGAAGAACAGAAGGCAGGCTGTCATCCACAGATGAAAGGTCCCTCCTCAAGTGCAGAGGACTACCTCCTTATTCCTGTGAAAGGAAAGCAGTAAAAGAAGCAAAAGCAGTAAATGACTGGCCCATAACTTGCTACCCCAGGCAATGGTAAACTTTTCTCACCAAGTTTCACTGTAGACAGGCAGGGTCCAGGGAAGTCCTCATTTCTGCTCACTTCTTCTGCACTGGAGCATGGGTAATGCTCCCAACAGAGAGTGAGCAAGCAGGTTCGAGGCCTTATAGGTGCTGTAGTCTTCAATGATGAGTCTTACCTTCCAGCCTCACTTATTCCTAGACAGGCTGAAACAATTCCACCCCGTCCCACCTGGCCTCATCCCACCTTCGCTGTACCATATAGAAAACCCTAATTAAAACCATGGCATCAGTAAAGCCATGCCATTTACCAGAGGAATTGATCCAAGGTGCCTAAGTCTAAGAACATTTGGTACAACTGGTGGAAAAGCAGAAATGTCAAGATCATGGCTGTACAGGGTCATGCAAAATATTTGGGAAGATGGACAGGATGGGAAGCTCCTACATAAGGAAAGCTGAACAAGTGGAAAAGGCAGTAACACTGGGAGACCAGGAACACGCACGACTGGAAAAAAAGTAAAAAAGAGGTGGCTGAGTGATGGAATCTTTAAATTTTGCTGAGAAGGAAAGACATGGCTCTAAGCCAAGCCACGGCAGCGCAGGGTGAGTGTCTGCTCACAGCAAGCAAGGCAGGGAGCGGAGAGGCAGCCTGATATCACAGCTTGGAGCAGGACACTTGGTCTCAGGAAACCAAGAGAGGAGGGTCCTTCCTTCCATGTTCAAAAACCACAGAATTTTGATGAAACAATCCTGTGAAGGATGATCCCATAAAATGTGCTGAGTTGAGGTAAACGCTAGAGGATGTCTACAGCCCTCTGTCCATGACTTATGAAGTAGAAAACAGGCAAATGTTCGTAAAAGCTCCGTGATTAGGTGGGCCTTCTTCACTTATAAGGCTGGCATACTGTGAATGCCTAATTCTCTGTACCAGCACAGGACTTGCCCCTTTCCCAAGGACTGCAGACACGTTACAGTGATGGCACAGCTACCGGGAGTTAAGGAATAACCCTGTTCTTCTGGATCAAGTCAGTAGCAGCAGAAATCAGACAGGTTATCTGAGTCCTCACCCCAAAGCCTTGGAAAAGCCGTCCTGTGTAATTTAACGTCCGTGGATCTCACTTAAACTCCAAGCCCTTTCCTTGTGTGATCTTACACTTGGCCTCGGTCACTCTCGGTACGGCTTGAGAGCACATAAACAACTCCTCTGTTCCTTCTGTAGTACAATCCAGTACGTGGCGGTTATAAAACAGCCCCACATGTGCATCTGACATCTGTCAAAACTTGGCCGGCGGGCGAGCGGAGGGGCTGCGGGCTGGGCCTGGGGAGGAAGCAGTGATGCAGGACCTCAAGCATTCCTGCCCCCAAGGCTTATTTCAGGATAGCTAATTTAATTGTTTGTTGTTGAGGAAGACAGGTCTCCTTTCTTGTTGGAGGGAGGCGGTTGTTGTGAGGCGTGCACGAAGGAAATAATGCGGGGCAGCTGGTGAAAAGCCTTTCCCCGGCCCCGTGATGTTTCTTCTCCTCGTGCTTGTTCTCCTCCTCTCTTTTCTTTGCTCTCCTCGCATTTCCGTCCCCCAGCTAGCACTTAAAAACACTTTATACATCATCCTGTCATAACGTTTACAAACATTCGTACTTCACACGAGTGCTTTTCTTCATCTGCAGAGTGAGATGTGAAAGACAGGAGGTGGCCACAGTCATTCTGCAAACCAGAGGTAGAACTGGGAGTAAAACGTGGAACTAGGGCAGAAACTCCTCCAAATTAGCTCCATCTGGGCTAAAGGGCTCTGATGGGAGTAGTTCTCAAATCTGACTGTACTCCGCTGCCAGTCACCTACTGTAATAGGGCAGGAGGGAGAAGTAATGATTTTCATACCTGGTATTGCTGAAGTCCTCCTGAAGTCAGGTGGGTTTTTCTTCCCAGAGCATAAGGTTACTCTTGCTTTGCAAAAAAAAAAAGCAGCAGGGAATTGTACATTGAACTACCTAAAAACAGGGACTGTTAAATTCCTCTTGCACCAGTAACTGATGCTCAGTCGCGGTATTTCTCATGACAGGGCCCTGCGTCTAGACACTGTTTATCCTCAGGTCTTGAGTCCGAGGCAAGGGGGGTTGGACTAGATGATCTCCAGAGGTTTCTTCCAACCCCATAGCATTCTGTGATTTCTGCTTTCTGGACTGATGGCGACCTTGTAACTGAAGACCTTACAGACTGTGTGTACAGAATGCGTGTAAGCCTTGCTTTGTCTTCACTGCCTGTTCTTCTCCTGTCTTTACCCACTTGGCTTTTTCATTTCTAAGGCATTAGGATTTAGCTGATGACCTTTCACTCTCAGTCATGTCCTCCTTAAGGCAGCGAGCGTAGGGCCGGGCAGCAGAGCTTCACCCCCCCGGCCCCCCCCCTCCAAAATCATCACTAGGTAATGGCAGTACCGGCTGGACCCTGGCATCATTTGGTCATGACCTTGATAAGTACCATCAAACACAAGAGGGCTTAAGTGATTTTGCACATTGAAGAAGCCCACAGATGGTAAAGCAGTAACGCCAGGCTGCTGAGGAAAGAAGCAAATGTCACCTGCTTCTTACATTAGCAGCCAGTGAATGCTTGTGCAAATATTATATACCTACCATCCTGGCAGCAGGTGAATATTTGTAGGTCCCGAGGGACTAATCTAGCATTACTGCAAAAACCTGCTGTGAAGCACAGCAAAAGCACCATTTGACAAATAGAAGTTTAAAAAAGCTAGAGGCATTGGCCTTTAAGATGCATTTAAGATAAATAACTTGGCTTTTTAGAGAAGTGTCAGCTCTTTCTTAGAAACCTAAAGGGTCTCTGAAGAGAGCTCGCAGCAGTTCCTTGCTGCAGACCAGCCCCTTGTGTCAGATTTGGAATAGCAAAAGGATTTTCAGGCTCTTCAGTCATTGCTGGGTAGAATCACAGAATTGTCTGGGTTGGAAGGGACCTTTCAGATCATCTAGTCCAACCAGCAACCTAACTCTGATAAAAAACCAAAACCCATCACTAAACCATGTCCCTCAGCGCTATGTCAGCCCATCTTTTAAATACCTCCAGGAATGGTGCCTCAACCCCTTCCCTGGGCAGCCCATTCCAAAGCTTAATAAGCCTTTCAGTGTAAAAACTTCTCCTGATATCCAATCTGAACCTCCCCTGGCGTCACTTAAGGTCATTTCTTCTTGTCCTATCGCCTGTGACTTGGGAGAAGAGACCGACCACCAGCCCTCTACACCCTCCTTCCAGGCAGTTGTAGAGAGCGATAAGGTCTCCCCTCAGCCTCCTTTTCTCCAGGCTGAACAACCCCAGCTCCCTCAACCTCTTCTCATAAGGCTTGATCTCCAGACCCCTCACCAGCTTTGTTGCCCTTCTCCAGACCCACCAGTGCCTCAATGTCTTTTTTTTGTGTGGTGAGGGACCCAAAACTGGACACAGTCCTCGAGATGGGGCCTCATCAGTGCTGAGTACAGGGGGACGATCACCTCCCGAGGTACAGGGATGATGATGAGCTGGTTAACTAACTACTAAGCACAGAAATTTTGGGTGTTCTGCAGCTAATGGAACTAATCTTGGGTTTTTTTCCTGCTTGCTTAAAAAAATAACACAAACCCAAAGCAGCTATTCAGGAAACGATTGTGCTCGGAGCAACAGGCAACGCGCACGAGCCTAATAACCTTACTACTCCCGATTTTCCCCTATTCCTTGTTTCAGCTAAACTTTGACTCAGCGTAACTTACAGCATCATAAAACAAACGGAAAAGACAGAGGGAGAAGTGGATTTGAGCTCTCTTTCCAAAAAAGACTGCGGTAATGGTGACAGTAAGGAACAAGCCATCATCTTGTCTCAGCACTCCCAAGCACTGATAGACATGGGCAGGCTTCTCTCCCCTTCCATGCTGCGACTTGCCGTGTTGCTTGGCAAGAAAAGGCCAGGAATCCCCTCTCCCGCTGGCTACTTTTGTGATTTTGGGAATTCCAGCTCATCAAATTAGCCTTCAAATTTCTTAGCTTGGGCATGCAACGCAGCAGCAAGCTTCTGACTGCTTTTGGCACAGTTAATGACACACAGGCTCTTACCCAGAAGACAAAATAAGTCCCTGGACTGTACAAAGTAGATGAGGCACCCTCTGGAGTGATGATTTAGAAATATTAAGTCCAGTCTCGGTTGTTTTGCTCCATCACTTTCAATTCCAACTAATCACTTGCATTAATTCTTACCCTATGAAACAATGCATTTACTCCTTTAACCCCAAGATTACCAATAATTTCACCTTCAGGATAACTGGTTGTGGAAAGCAGCACTACAAAACCCAGAAGGGAAGGGTAGGTGTCTACTGCTGGGGAGCTTTGGTGCTCTTTTAGGTCTTCGAAGCGCTCTATGGGTGTATGGAAAGGCAGATTCCTCATGAAGGAGTTAACTGCAAAACATTTAATTAGCCTGGTTTGTTTCAGGTATTTGTACAGCTGCAAAGAAATTGTATTGCGAAGGAATACAGCTGGAAGTCTTGGCTTCAGCATCGTAGGAGGTTACGAAGAACATACCGGGAACAAACCATTCTTCATCAAATCCGTTGTTGCGGGAACACCAGCATATAATGACGGCCGAATTAGGTAACGATAACTATCTAATGAAAAGTAGCGTTTAAGTCTTTCATCTAGTGCATTTGTGGGGGTTTTGTTGTCGTTTTGTTTTTTGGTCTCTTCTCACAGGTGATTAGCGATAGAACGAGAGGGAATGGCTTCAATCTGCAACAGGGTAGGTTTAGGTTGAACATGAGGAAAGAATTTTTCACAGAAAGAGTGGTCAGACACTGGAACAGGCTGCCCAGGGAGGGAGTTGAGTCCCCATCCCTGAATGTGTTCAAGAGTCATTTAGATGTGGTGTTGGGGGATATGGTGTAGGGGAGGAGTTTGTAGAGTGGGGCTGATGGTTGGACTCGATGATCCCAAGAGTCTCTTCCAACCTGAATGATTCTATGGTTCTAAAAGAAGTTTTCAGAAAGACAGCATTGGGGGAAAAAAGGACTCACTGATAGAGAACTAACTCCGGCAGATCTGGCAACGGGACATAAATGTCCTGAACTTTAACAGATCTGCCTTTGGAGTAGAATATTTTAAGATGTCTAGCAATCCCTACTATATGAGTAAGAGTAAAGGTAAGTCAGTTTGATCTCTGAGATCAAAAGAGCAGCTTTCCCACATCCCCAGTTCTTTTTGACCCCAACCAACCACCTTCCCTGCAAACACCAATACTATTTAAGCTAGTAAATGCAGACTTAAGGAGCAAACTGTAATTAAAAACTAAATAAGAAGTCAGTTAAAGTCTTTTTAAAGATTTTTAAATCAACCAAGAAGTCTTAAAACGTAGTTTGTTCAGCGCATGGACCATTCTGGAAGAACTATATCCCGTTTTCTTTCAAATATGTCTGATTAGTTCTAAAGTTGTAAAGGAAAAAAACCCCACAAACCAACCAAAAACCTCACAAAGCAAACAAAAACCCCAACAAACCAACCAACCAACCAGCCCAAGTGAACTATTTTCACCTGGTTTGTTCCCTTGCTCGTGAACTGTGGTTGCCCAGAGAAGGAATAGTTCTACTCGTTTCTACCCTTTCTTCCCAGTTTAAGGTTGTGCTTTGGCATTTGCAAACGTTTAAGGTAAGAATTCACCCTGTTTAATCGTTCTCTCCCCTTTGCCTTTGGTTTTTTTTTTGTTTCAGATGCGGTGACATCCTCCTCGCTGTCAACGGCAGGACCACATCGGGAATGATGCACGCCTGCTTGGCAAGGATGCTCAAAGAACTGAAAGGCAAAATCACTCTCACCATTGTGTCCTGGCCTGGCACTTTTTTATAAAAACCTGGAGAGCGTAACAAGTAATTTAAAAGAGAGGGAAAAAAAACAGGAACGTCAGTCTTCCAGTTTTTTTTGGGGGGTCAAGTAAGGGTTTATAAAGAAAAGGTGTGTGAAATTTCAACCTGCATGTCAAGAAAAGTCAAGTTTAGGCAAAGCAAGGACACCTGTCAGAAAAATCACTGCAGAGTGATTTCAACTACAGACTTAAGTCTTTCCTTCCGTGTGTTCTTAAGGNTTTTATCCAGCACAAGAATAGCACTTTGATTACGTGTATTTTTCATGGTCAGCATGAAGCTGGTATTTTCAAGACTTTCAAGTACTGTTTGTTAGTCTGTAAAACTGTGAATCGAATTTCTAAAATAATTAAAAATAACTGTAACCGTGTACTTGTACAGACATTATTTTCACCCCAAACCAAACAACTTCCTTTCCCTGGTATCTTTTGACTGATACTATTAAATCTAGGATTTTTATGTAGAATTATTGTTTTTAAGGAAGTACACTGCACCCTGCTAAATACCCTCAAGTCAGTCTTCTAAATACCACCCTGAAAGGGCAGTTCAGCGTTCGCAGGGCTGCCAGGGCAATTGTACTTCATACTGTTCTGGATGGAGTCAATCTGAGAGCGATGATGGTCTCCTATTTTTTTCCCTAAAATAGTTGTTTGCCTTTCTCTGCAAATTACCCATGTTCCAAAGTCTTTATTTTTTTTCTCTCACAAGTTGGCAACGGGAAGAGGATACGCTCGTTAATCTTTATCACGTTAAGGACAGCTGTTCCCTGAGAACCAAGACTAAAATGAACTTTCTCTTAAGCCATCGAAAAGCAGCAGGGATGGTTTTCCGGCTTCACTCACCCTTAGGCACCCACACAAACCAGACATAATTACCCGAGTGTATGATCACCGCACTCAGGCTAAGAACAATCAGCACCCTCCCCCAGTTTTCCAAGTTATTTTCTTTTTTCCATATCACCTTAGTACAAGGTTCTTGAAGAGACTTGCAATTCCTGCCTGTCCCGGTAGTAAAGGATGACCTTTTCAAATATGAACTCCAAAAACTATACTAAACCCACGCTGTTCCAGATGTTGGTCTGTAATAAAGTGAATGCACATTGTTGCTAAAGTCAGTAAAACAACGACCTTCCCCCTGGCTTAGGAAAAAGGAGACAATTTAATACAAAGACTTTAAACCCTACGTATATTGTAAGCGCGTGAGACTCTAGCTCTAAGACATTTTCTCACTGTTTCTTAAAAGACCAAGTCAGTCCAGGAATCTTAACATGAAAAATTCTTCTTTTATTTTCCAAAAAAAACCCCAAAAAACCCAAACCAAAGTAACCTTTGATTTCAAACTAACAGAACAAGATTAAGAGCAAAATTATTTTAATACCCAGAAAAATAACGAGATTTATAGTAATCTATTTCTGGCACTAATATATATGCAAGTAGGCAAAAAAATCACACAAGCCTATTCCACAGGGGCAGCTTCAGTGTTTTCCTGTTCCGGAGCAGGTTCACCACTGGCTTCTTTTCCTTCTTTGCTTCTTTTGGATTTTTTGTGTTTGTGCCTTCTGTGGCTGTCTCCTTCTTCACTGTCGTGACGACGTCTGCTGTTACTAAATAGAGAAAGAAAAAAAACATACCTCAAACAATTGCATGACACTTCAGGCCCCATATAATTACAGAGTACCAAAAAACCCAGGCTTTGCACTCATATTTGAGAAACAGCACCTGCTTCTGTTCCGAGCCACATAGTATTTGGCTGTCAGCACCAAACCGAATTTTTCATGGAATGGTACATACATCCACCCATCCTGTGCTTTTTGTTGGGCAACTGGAATGGTTTTTCCCATTTGTTAACCCATATTCCAATAGCAATACTTTTAATAATGTCATGTCTCTATGGGCATCCCTTCCTGGTTCAAACATTCTAACTGACCCCGTTCCCTGGACTGAACCTTTATCGTTAACTTAAAAGAGAATTTCTATTCACTCTCTCAGAGTCACGGTTGAGTTCTTACGTTAACGCTGCTTCACTCCACTTCTTTCTGACCTACCACTTTTACCCTTCTTTCCCCAAACTCCTAATTTCCGTTCACTAGCTATGACTGTCACATACATTTATTCAATATGAAGTTACCTGGGGCCAGTATCACTTTTTGTCTGACCGCATTTTGTACGGCAGACCTGTTCCAAGTAGTACATTGAAGTGTTTACAGTCTTTCCACAAAACTCCAGTTTGTTTGGGGTTCTTTCAAAAATTTACTTTATTTTTTTAAACTGTTCAAGTCTTTCATATCCTATTAAGAAAAAAAAAAAGCTAAAATAAAAAGCAAACCTTCGAGATGACTTGTGTCTAGTCTCTTCTTTCTCTCTGTGTCTCCTGTCTCTGTGTCGGTCTTCTTTCTCTCTACTTGTTCTATGGCGGTCGTAGCCTCTTTCTGCATAGTCTCTGTATCTGTATCGTTCTTCATCACTGACCAAAAAAGAAGTTGTGTTCAGAACAGCAGTATATACAATACATTAAGACAAAGAAGTGGTCACATACTCTCAAGATAAATGACAGAAAAACTCAGGGTTTCTAAATGAGATCCACAACATATGCTAAAAGGACGACAGGCCTTCACTTTACACACCTGACTTCTGTGGGAGATGTACTTTTGAAAGAGCATTGCTCAATAGAAATGGAAGGAAAGAAGACTACAACAGTGTCACATTATTACCACGAGCGCTGCCCTGCCACAATGCTGCTAAAAACCCCAGACAAGAATTTAAAGGCTTTATTTAAGAACGTATCTTCGTCTTTCGACTTGATGAAAAAAGCAATTCTAAGACTTGAGTGAAATTTAAGAAAATAAATTGAAAATGAGAGCGGTATCTAGAGTTAGCCCACACCACTCAAATGCTAGATTAGCATAGCTCAAAAATCATGCTCATTTCATCATTTCTCTATCCAGGTAAAGTGTCCGGTATCATTTGACAAGGAGCCTTCATTACAAATGAACTTACCAGTAACTAATTGTGTATCACATGAAACCTACGTAACCATAGTTCGCAAGATCCCTACCAAGTCCTAAATTAAAACACGATGTGACCAGGCCTTCTGAGGCAGTAATTAAACCAGGTAACAACTTAATCACTGCTAAGCTGGCAGAAGGCAAGTGTTTCACGGCTCCCATCTTTGCCAACGTTTGCCTTAAAAGAAAGTCTCTTGTGGAGGTCCCTGGCAGCAGCAGAACAGAGCAGACGGGTCACTCAGGAAGAACAGCTCAAGCCTAGAGAGATTTCTCATCCCTGGAGCAGTGATCTAAACAGTTTTATCTGCCGTAATTTGGATCCTGTGGCCAGTTCCTGAATGAAGACGTTAACATCGGCGATTATTACAGATATGCATGAAAACTCAGACTTGAGAAGAGTGAATGCCTGACACAACAACAGCACTAGTCTTTCCATGAAACTCTGTATGATTACATCATGAAGCAAGTTGCTAAAATAAGCCATTTAAGAGACTGTAGAGAAGCATCAAACACCCCGCAGAAAATCCCATTTTTCTAAGGGACATCAAAAATATTCACACATCAAAATCAAGAAAACAGATGGCTATTACTAAAGAACTCAAAAGTCATCACTTGTCACTGATTAATAGGTCTGCATGGATTAGTGCCTGTATTGTTATGAAATCTTGTAGTATTTATAAGATTTTATGATGCACTTGTAACTACAGATCTGAGACTAAGCTGATCAAATCCTGCAAAGTACTTTTGTGACAGATCGTAGAAACACAGGCTGGTTCAGGTTGGAAGGCAGGACTGGAGGTCATCGTGTCCAAACCCCTAGGGCCACCAGGACCATGCCCACAGAGCTTTTGGGTATCTCCAAGGATGGAGACTCTACAACCCCTCTGACAGCGCTCAGTCACCCTCACAGGCATCATGACATTATTACTTCTCTGAAAAATTGTCCCCCTCATAAGACAAATGCGAAATTCACCTGCATTAAACACTTTTTGAAAAGACTACGTTAAACCTAACATCTCTCCCACAAGAAAATCCTAAAACAGACACACATCAACTTAGAAAAAATGAAGGCAGTACAACCACAGAACATGAATTCTGATCATACAACTCCACAGCCAGTTTCAGACTCCTTAGATTACATTCTAGGGGGTGAAAATAAATTCACTTGCTCCACTGAGTAAACTGGTAAATCAAACTGGTAAATCAAAGCAGTTGGGGGTGGGGAGAAGGGAGAAAATAAATCCCAAATCTTACAATGCTGAAACCTCAAGTCTTACTCCTTCAGTCTATTTGTATTGATCATTTACCACTGTTTTACCCTCAAGTTTCTACTCTCCCACGAGGGGAAGGAGGGAAGTGGAGACATTTACAATCCTCGTCTTCCTACGAGAAACTAACTCAGGGGAAGGGGTAAACCCAACAATCAGAAGAGTTTTCTTATCAAATGTCACAGAAAGATGGAGGCTGGTATCAGCTGCCAGTTTCTAGGACAAGTCACAGTGAGGAGAAGACCAGCCTAGCTTAATTAGCTGTTAGTTCTGCAGTTCAGAATGACAGTCTTCATTTGACCTACGTTTGAAGCGCGTCTTAATTTCATGTGTAATAAAGCAGCACCATAAAGACAGCACGTCCCTGGTGAGGCCTAGTAATAAAGCTCAATTCTAGGATGTTAAAAAAAAATATGTATAATGGTAAAAATGAAGTTAAAATTAGGTCCTGAAATCTACCAAAAGTTATAACCCAAGAAAAATCTGATTTGAACAAGGACTTAAAACTTTCTGTGGGATTCCTGCACTAATACATCTTTAAAAGTGCCGATAGTCATCACAGTTTTAGAGCTGTACACTTCTGCAGGCTTGCAGCAACAGAAAAAGGTAGAACCACTTCAACTACAGTTTAGTCCCAATATCCAATATTACTTCCCAGAACTAACACTCTCATGATGAGTATTTAATTAAAAAGTTAAAATCTGAACGTCTACCACTGCCTTCTGATGACTTTGCCACCAGCCATTATTAGATGGGTAGCTTGGCTTCAAAGCTGAGATACAAAACCTTTCATGTTAACCCACAGTCTGCATTTGCCCTGCTACACAACACTCCAGAAAAGCTTAAAAATATCATTGATACTCCTTTTTAAACCTTATTTTGGCAAACTACTAAGGAACCATGACAGCTTGTAAGTGTGCCTGAGAACAAGCAACCTTTCTGTAAGCAGAGGAAGAGATCAGTTTGCCAAGTCCAGTATATTGGATGCTGTAAGGAACAGGAATAAATGCCATGTACTCAATGTTACGCCAGTGATCTCCTCCCCATTCTGCATCTGAGCTCATGTTAAAAGTCATCAAAGCCCTCCAGGGACAGCCTTGAGAGCTGTGGAAGAGGATGTATAGTTACCTGTGCCCTCCTGGCAAAGACCAAAACCAGTCCAATCCATAAAATCTTCATTCTCTACACCTTCGGTTACTCTTTCAAAACAGACTTCAAAACTTCACAAATCAGGAGATCTCACTTGGGCAGAGATGCCTAACTTCTGATACCTGTATTCAGAAACTTCCCCATGTGTTCAAAAACCCTTCAGCAAAGAATCCCAGAAGGATTCAGCCTGGCAGGGACTTTGTGGAGGTCACTTGGGCTAAGCCCTCCTCAACACAGGGCTAACTGAGAAGTCTGGTCAGGTTGCTCAGGACCTTGTTCAGTCAAGGTCTGAGTATCTCTGAGGCTGGAGATTCCACAGCCTCTCTCCACAGCCTCTCTTACTAACTGATCACTCTTTTGTTAGTATTTCCTCCCTCCATCTAATTGGAACTAAATAAAGCTAAATAAACTTCATCCCCTCAACTCTGCTAACCACCCTGTCGGACTTCCACTGGACTCTCCAGGCTGTCAATGTCTTCTTTTTCCTACAGAACGTCCCACAACCAGGCACAGTACTTTGCACGTTGCATCAAGTGCCAAATTAGAGGGGAAAACCAAGGTTCTCCACCTGTGGGTGATGGTCTAATGCAGCTCGATGCATTCTGACCTTTACCACCCATGAAGTGCCAAGCCCCGTTCAATTTGTTGTCCATCAGGACACCAAGTCCTTTCCTGTAAAGCTGATTTCTAGCCAGGAACACCTTTCATCTCCTCTGCTGGCGTGGCATCATGGCTTCCGGGACCTTAGAAATACAGTTGTTGTGTTTTGCCTTTGTTTTTTCAAATCGCTGAGGAAGAACCACAAACTGGTAAGGTATCAATTCCAAAGTTTGCCATTTTTACTGGTAACTAATGGACTTGAAACTGTCAAAATGAAAAAGAGAAAAGTCTTTGCAGAAGGGACAACAGTTCAAAAAAGAACGGGATCTTCTCAAGGAGGCAGGCTGAGATATATTGTAAAAAACGCAGTTTCATCTGAGGAAGGCAGGGTAGAGGTAGAACAGAATATAAAGACAGCTGAAGGTTCATTTTGAAACCACATTTTGGTTTTACTAATGAAATAAAAATAAATCCCATTTTCTTACAATTCTAAGAGGTCCGATAGCACAAATACAGGTTATTTCTCTGGGAAAGGAGGGCTAAAAACATTGACAGCAGTAATTTCTGGGCAGTAAAAAGCTAAAGATGATGCTTCCTCCAATTCCCACCACGGTGTTGCTTGAACAAAGTTTAAAGAAAGGGATTTTAAATGAAAGTAATGCATCCGTGCAGCCTCTAGAACAGTTCACATTCTCTTCCCCGTAGCTTGTTTCATTTTAATTTTCTGAAGTGCCTAGAACTGAAAATAAACCTTAAAAAACATTACGTCTGCCTGCTCTGTCTTAAGCCTCTCCCACCATCTCTGTGATTCCCAAACCAACTCATACTAGTTAAAGGCCTCCTGTTTTCTTACATGGCCATGTGGCAACAGCTTTGCTACAGATGGTGGATAATTTAGTCACATAAAAAAGTTGAAGCCTGCTCTTCCCCCTCCTTTACAGATAACTCTGGCAGCAGCACAGAGATTTCTCGAGGCCTGGAAGCTATTAAGGTTCATTTCAAGCACCCTTGAATGACCAGGCTCCTTTCTGGCCTTCAATCAAGCTGTCTGAGAAACAGATGTTTAGATTGGTCTTGAGTTCTCAGTAACTGACCCTGGAACATTGCACATGCACACGGGAGAGGACATCACCACAGCAGCATACGTGGAAAACCCCCCCTATTTTGCACCCAGTTTGGGTCTTCAGCTAACAACCATCATGCAAAAATGTCCATCTCTCGACCGAAGTAACGTTGACTCTGGTTGCTCTTATTTCCCACAGCATAAAACCACTGGTAAAACCAAATCTGCCTGAACAGCTAACATATATATGTGCTGCAAAAATGGAAACTTAACAAAAAACAC